>JAKSZP010014681.1:0-131881 GCA_022478985.1 Massospora cicadina
CTGATGGTGTTGATAGGGGGCATGATTAGGCAACCCCCGTTGAGCATCCTTTCTTTGTTGCTGGCCCACATGTCTGGTGTCCTTAATGAAGCCCATCAGCAGGCGCTCAGGACTAATCTTCTGGCTCCAGTGCCATATTGGGATTACTTGGGGTTATTTGCCAATTGACTCTTTTTATACTGTTGCTTTCCTCCCCGCTCTGGGTTTCACAATTAACTTCCTCTGACATCTCAATTTTCCTTACCCTAGTCACTTTTTCTCAGGGCTCTGCGTCCGCTCAACAAACATGGTTTCATGTAGGTCTCGCCCTCACTAGCATCTGATCGCATATCAATTTTGATGGGATCTTAATTCCTACCACGATCCTCCCCCCCCCAAGAGGTGACATAGGCAGAATCATCCCTGTACTGAGGACAATCGATAAGAAAAAAAATTACAAAAATATATTGGCTTTTTTATCTATGCGGTTTATAATTTTTTACATTATCTTTTATCAAATTTTAATCTTTTTACTTCTTTTTTACTATGAAACTTGACCTTGTTTCAGTTCAGCAGGTCCATCTTTTCCCCAAACTAGGTCCTGGTTACTTAAGCCTGCCAGTTTTCCATGGTTCAGAGGTCCTTTTTTCAGACTTGCCCATCTAGATTGGTTCAGAGGTCCTTTTTTTGGACTTGCCTAGTCATCAAGACATGATCAACTTAATGGTTCATTGGTACTTTGGGAATTCTTTTTCTCAATCCAACGCTTCAGATACTTAGTGTGGAGAGGACTATAACTCTTCCATCCAAGAGATTCTTGATGGAGTAAGCATCAGTTGCCATCTTGGCGATTACTTCGGGTGGACCCAACCACAACGCATCTAATTTGTTTCTTCATCCAAAACCATGCATATTGCAATAGGCAACTTTTTCCTTTATTCAATATTCTTCTAAGGCCAGTCAGTTCTTGTCATCCGTCGATTTTTCTTGTAACCTTTTCTTAAATGTTGTATCAAATAATTGCAATTGCATATTGATCAGGATACTTTTCAGTTGGTTCAAGTATTGCCTGGTACTCATCCTCAACGTAGGTTCCATCACCAAATATAAAATCAGCGGCAACGCGGCCTTTCTTCCATATAACAATTCAAACAGCATCTTTCCCATCGCCATATGATGACTAATGTTGTAGGCAAACATCACTGAACTCAGGTACATTCCCCACGCGGAAGTTCTCCCTGTGACTAGCTTCCTCAGCGTCATGGCCAGCGTTCCATTGACCCATTCTACCAGTCCGTTCATCTCCGGCTGGTATGGTACTGACATGAATCCTCAGATCCCCAATATTTCGTTTAACATGGGATCACATGAGACATGAAGTTGGTCCCATTGTCACTCAGCAGGACCTGCGGACATCCATGCCAGCATACCACTTGATCCAGGATGAACCTCACAGTACTGATAGCATCTACTCTGGTTAGGGCCTTTGTCTTGACCCATCTCATCAGATGATCGATGGCAACTATGATGTACTTGACTCCCCCTGTGCTCATCATCAGCAGTCCCATCACGTCAACGGACACCGTGTGCCAGGCGAATCCAGGGCGGACCAGTAGGTATCCAGTTGTATTCTTGTGTGTTTTGTGCAGCTGGCACTCCACGTAACAAGCCAGATAATCCGCGACATCATAGGTGATCAATTCCCAGTAATTTTACTAGAGAATATGGTCAGTTGTTTTCCTCAGACCACCATGCCTGACAACCTTGTGAGCTGCTTGTACTATCGCTGCTCTTTCTGACAGTTTTGGGAATAATAGCTGCTTCCCATTGATCATCTTGAATACTTGTCCGTCCATAGTCTAGGTGTTTTCCATCGCTTTTCAAAGTGCACCTTGGATTTCTCAGGGCTCATTCCCATTTCTTCCTTTGACCATTCTCCGGAATAACTCATCCACCTGAGGGTATACCAGCTGGACCATTGGCAACTGCAATAAGCCATCCGCGTTCTGGTGAGAAGCCCCCGCTTAGTGGACTATCTCATAATTGTAAGCCTGAAGCTTAAGTGCCCATCGGGCCAGTTGTTCTTCTGGTTCTCTTAGATTGTGCAGCCAATGCAGCGAAGAGTGGTCTGTCACCACTTTAAAGTGCGTTCTGTGGATGTACACCCAAAACTGCTTTCATGCTTAAATGACTGCAAGGCATTTCCACTCAGTCATGGTGTAGTTCCTCTCAGCAGCTGAGAGTGTTCAGCTCACATATGCCACCAGATGTTTGTCCCCAAGTTCGTCTACTTGGCTCAGTATGGCGCCAATTGCTGTCAACAAAGCATCGGTTTAAATGATAAACTCCCAATCAAAATTTGGATATTTCAGAATTGGAGAATCTATCAAATACTGGCGTAACTCATCAAAGGAGTCCTGGGACTCTTCATTCCATATGAATCCTTTTTTTAGATCCTTTAATAGATGGAATAATGGCTCAGCTATTCGGGCGAAGTCCTGAATAAATCTTCTATAGTATCCAACTATCCCAAGGAACACTTGGATGTCTCAGACACTCCTTGGTACAGCCATACACTCTATAGCTGCTATCTTCTGGGTTTGTGGCTGCAATCCACTTGAATTGATTATGAATCTCAGTTATTCCAACTATTTCTTGAAGAAGTGGCACTTCCTTGGCTTGATCTTCAGGTTAGCCGCAGAAAGTCACTTAAATACTTCTTCCAAGTGGTGAGGTGATCGTAAACTTCCTACTGAACACGTTGATATTGTCCAGATATACCCAGATGCATGACAACATCAAGTCGCTTAGTATTGCATCCATGGCCCTCTGAAACGTTGCAGGCGCATTGCAGAGTCCCTGGGGCATCCTCGTCAAATGGTATAGCCCTTGCATGGTAATAATCGTGCATTATTCTTGGTCTTCATTTTGGAAAGTCAATCTGCCAATATCCCGAGATCAGATCCATCACGGAGAAATACCTTGCTTCTACTAAACGATCCAGAGCATTGTCAATCCTTGGTTGGGGATACAAATCCTTCTTCATAATTTTGTTCAGCCTTTGGTAGTCAATCACTACCCAGTTTGATCCATCTTTCTTCTTCACAATCAATATTGGACTCACCCAGGGACTTAATGATGGAACTAGAAGCCCATGCTTCACTAGTTTGCTGATTTCATCCTCCACTACCACTTTGGCAGCTTTTGATCTTTGAATCAGTCTCATCCTTATCAGTAAATTTTCCCTGGTGTTGACCTTGTGAATTACGTCTCATGCGCATCCCAAATTGCGGTCATCCTGAGTGAACACTTCCCAATATTTCTCAAATAGTTTGAGCACCACCTCCTGCTGGCCTTCCGGCAGATCAGCGAGCTGCTCCCAAATAACCAATAGGTTGATTCTTTCAGCCACCCCAGCTGTTAATCCCATTTCATTGAGAGACCCAAGATTGTGGAATCATCTCAATTCAGCCATCAGGATCAGATCAATAAATGCAATAATCCGATTCCTCTTGATCTTCATTGGTTTTTCACTCAAATCCACCAGAAGAACTCGAATTTCTCCATGGCCCAGTATTATTATCCCAGGAGCCACCCATGGCTCCACTCTGGACTTCTCCCAGGGCTTCCAACCTCCCCATACAACAACCCAGAAATCTCCAATGTCAACCCTGTGTCAATTATTATCTGCAATCCGGATGGTATGGTCCTCTCATTCTTGATCCTTAGTAGAATTACCAGGTTCTCTAGGATTTCTTCCAGCATTTCGCGTTGCTTCCTACCAACTAATTAATATCAAATTGGGACCATACCATCATTGTATATCAGATTGATGAAATTGTTTCTCCAATTCAACGGAGCAGCACCATCCTTCTGGTATACCAAAGGTAACGTCTGACCCAAGATGGTCAACGTATTATCCTCAAAGTTACATCTAACTCCATACTTCTGTAGAAGCTCTGTTCCGATCAGGATATTATAGTTTTGGTTCACCAAAACTATCACTGATGCAGATACCACCAATGACCCAAATTGTAATGGCAGCACACTATACGCTCCACAGGAAATGGTGGTGTTCAGCCCAGCTGTTCCATATTCTCTCTTGTGTTCCAAGCTTGGTGAGATCTTCATCCTCTTTACCAGCTTGGTCAAGACAATATTGATGGGCACTCCACTATCGACAATTACTCTCACCCAAACTCAATTCACTTGTATATCTAAATACATACACTCAGAGTACTGAAATATAGTGTTTACTAATTGAATGGCGGCGTTATTAGCCAAATCTAGGGTGTAGGTAATTTGCGCCAATAATTAAGGAAACCTTTCTAATTGCGCTGAGGGGGATAGACAGATTAGCCTCATCTAAATGGACATCAAATAACTCTTCAGGATTCTCGGTGGTTTGGATCTTCTCCGCCAGTTGTTGGGCATATGGCCGGGCAACTTCCTAGATTATCTCAGGGTCGATTCTTTTTGCCCCAGTTCTGGCCATGGAATTCATATCCATATTGACCACTATATATAGCTGATCCTGCTCATTGTCTACGAACAGATCACTAATATCAATTTCTTCATTCATGATATTGGGAGGAACAAATTTCTCTGCCGCTCTAGACTGTTCCTTGTCCTGGCAGCGGGTCTTTTTCCTGAATCCTTGGCGGCTGCTGTCTCCTTGGCCTGGACCACGTTAATCTGATCCTTCAGCTTTTTACAGTGCACGGCGAAATGTCCTTTCCCAACACACTGATAGTAGACCTTCTCCTTCTTGTTTAACTGTCTGAATTCTTTTGTCTTATTTCCCAACATAGTTCAATTGGTAGCCTCCTTTGCTCCTTCGTTTCCCTTTGTGGGATAAGGATTTTATACCAGATTGGACTTGAAGCTTCTATTTGGGGCATCAAATGTCGCTCCCAAAATCTTCAGGTTATCCACCATTTGTGAGGTAGTCATTTCTGTCACAAACACGGAAGACATCATATGATGCAAATTGTGATAGGGCTGAAGGGACGCTTGAAAAGCGATTCTAGAATCAAAGTCATCCAATGCTTTTGATCCAGCCAAGATCTGCAACTCCAGGTAAAATTGATCCACAAAGCTAGCAAGAGACTCGTCTTTATGGAATTGAATTCCCATAAATTCTTGCTTGCATTTGGACATGCATGTCGGACTCCTGAACTCCTTCATGATGGCCACCTTTGCCTCCGCATATGACCAGCTGTCTCCCTCCAGGTGAGGTAACATTAAGCTTTGAAAGTCGGTGTCCAGGATGTTCATGACCGTCAACGCCTTTTGTTGATCTCCATAGCCCTTCATAGTCATGCCGAACAGTCAGAAAAACGCTTGGGCATTATCATGATGGAATGTTGGCAATTTTAGCGTTGCCTAAAAACCTCCAAGTCATTTCTGACCAATTCTCTTGGGTTGGCTACTTGGCTAACTTGTGGAGTGACTTTAGGTGTCATCTCCAAAATGGCATTAAAAGCAGGTGGCATATTCCTTGGGGTATTTGACTACCCAAGTATCATTTGAGGACTTCTCTCTTTGGCATTTCTTGCCATATTAGACTCACAAGCACATCTGTGAGCTTTAAGTTCCTCCACTTGTTTGATTAATTTCTTGATATCTTCACCAAATTTTCTTGAACAAACGTGATCTGCTCCTCACTCTATTTTAAAGTATAAGACTTCTTGAACGAGGTCCCCTTCTTTCTTCTTCAACAAGTTTACTTTGCCGAGTAACTCATTCCCAAAGTTGGCTACATTCTCTACTCCTTCCTCCACCTTGACAACTAGTTCTTCCAAGGCCATGAACTCCCAATGGTCCGCTGAGTTTAAGGCATTCTGGTTTACAGTGCAATCTTGGTTCACAGCTTGCGTAGCTCCTCTTTGTATGACATTATAATAAATTCTTTACTCAACTACCCCTGTATTGAGCACCAATTTGTAAAAATTTACTCTAAGTTGATTATCAGTTGGCAACCCAATAACCTTTTTACTGCACAGGTTCAATGTCCTTGTGCACTTTGTCACATTGTATAGAGTGTATTATTAATCAATAATAGCATGGAGACTATTATCCGTAGTTGAGATTGAACTATATTTTAACCCAACGCTTGGTCAGTATTCCTGATTAAATACTCTTGAAGTCTGTACTCATAGGGATTCGTTCCCTATATTCTTGTCCACCCAAACTTCATTAAGATACCCTGGTGACAGTCTCTCTTGGCCCAACACACAGTCAGCAGCTATCCCTTATTGTGGTTCCTTCATCTCTAGATCCCTGCTCAGTTCTTTACTCTTCTCTCTGAGAGTCTTCCAATTATTGCCCTCTGCAATAATATCCTTGAGATATAATAACACAATAGAAGCTGATAGTCTAACTATACACCAAATCGATAGTATTACTATTTTTTAGATGATAATAATAATGTTTTGGTAGATGATGTTTTTTATTATAGTAAATCCTAGGGAATTATATAGTGGGGGATTTGGCTGTCTAACCCTCAGTTGACACCTTCTCAATGAAACAACAGCCATTGCCATTGAATCACCCATCCTTGTCTCAGCAGCGATGGTCTTCCCCATTCTGGTTAGGATTCCTTTGTCAGACATCCTTGAGACCTCAAACAGAAAGAGTCAGAAAACTTGTTTCTAACATTTTCCTCTCGATCCAAGCAAACCAACCATAATTGGCTAGCGACCTGCTTAGGTAATGGGGCTTAATACCTACTATGGCAGGTCTCTTACCAACTGATTGATTCGCTAGTTGCAGGTGGCATCACTCGCCTTGCAACTTACTATTCATTCCCAGTCAGTCAGTGATGAAACCCAACTGATCCCAATTGGTACACCTGATAGTTAATCACTATCAGATGCCCCTATTTTTTGACAACTCCACCTGATGAGATCTTAAGTATTCATCTGGATTGATCCTCAATGGATATGACCAGGCGAATATCTCAAAATTCCCTGAATGTAGTTCCTCTGAAACTCAGGCCAAACTATTTCTGATTCACTTCGCCTTAGGGAATTTTCCCCTAGCAATACCAGGTAATCTAGCAGGCTGGAAATATGGGCAAAAATCTTAACACCACATGATAGATGAGTGCTGGGTGACTGCTTTTAACCCCAAAGATATCCCATTCCCACTTCTTCCCCCTCCTCAACCTTGATAAGTTTGATAGAAGGATTCTGCAGGGAGATTGCGCACACCAGGGGCATGGACAGGCCCCTGGGACCATCCACTCTTAAAATAAACTATATCAGAATTTTAAGAAAAAGCAATTCCTAATGTCAGAGCCCAGCCTGCAAATTCCAGACTGAGTGAGCCGGTCTGGACTGGCCTGCACTGGAAATCAGATCTGGATACAGTTCAAATCTCAAATCAGGCCCTGAATGACTCAGATCAGCTGGCCCAATGCTCCAAAATGGACCCAGGGAGTTCAGATCGCACAAGTAGCCTAATTGAGGGATTGTTTTGAGTTGAAAATAATCTGATCCAAGGACCCCTGCCTCCTGGGACAAATCTGGAACACCCAAACTGTGCGAACAGGCTGGCTCAGATGACCAGGACCTGGATCAGAAGCATTGACTTGGTTTGGCCCTAGGAATATAGAAAAATTTGCAAAAGTTTTCTTGACTTTTGCCAAAATCTGGAGCATCATCCTACCCCTCCTCTGAGCCAGCCAACAAAATCCCATCGTCAACCCTTAAATGACCAATCCCTCGATACCTTCCTTATGCAATCAGCCCAGTTTTTAAGGCAACTGCCCTGGCTTGGGGTAGTTTTCAGTTCATTATATCTCTTTTCACTTAATAAAATTCATGTTCCCCATCTAGCCTGCTGTGGCCTCCATCTACCTTATTAATTTTACAAAAATTCTGCCAATCAATCCAATGAAACATGCCGTTGCCCAAATCCTCCTGCTTATGTTCACCAATTGGGCTATCTGGTCACTCGATCCTGCCATGTGGCAGTGGATCATGAACACAATAATCCACCTCGCCCCTGATGATAAACCTGCTGCTTCATTTGTTTTTGCACGTCCATTTAATGGAGACCCTTCCATCTGTTCAGTCACTGAGTCCTCTAAAACTTCTCCCCGGCTAGAGCAGTACCTGAGTGCCCCCACCCCACCACTCGTGGACTTGGCTTCCATAGCCACCTCAGCTGCCGCTGGCTTAGCCCGCCAGTGGGACCTAGAGCGCCCCCTCCAGGGGAAGCTCAGTCCCAACCCCTCTCATGGGTCCTACTACTCTCCAATCACACTTCTAACCACGTGGCGGCCTTTGTGCCATCCATCGCTGATGCGCAAGCCCCCTATCCAAATCCAAAGGCCAGCAACCGCAAACTCTGGTGAAGTCTTCATCCTCACTGCCTCTCACACCCCTGGGGGTTGCCCCCACAAGACTCGCGGTTTCCCCCAATGCAACCATCTGGTTTGCTTAAGGCCTTCTTACATTACTAAACTTTTACTTTCCTCATGTCTTCCATAGAAACCCACTTTTATTAGTCGCTTGGGCCGCTATGCCTTTGGCATTCTGGGCCCTCCACTGGGTGCTCGCGCACCCCAAGGGAGCCCAGTCTAGTTCTTCTTAGCCGAATCCATGACACTCCCCATGGTTCAATTTAGATATAACAATGCCCATCATGCATCAATAGGTTGTAACCCCTTCTTCGTCAACTATGGCTTCAACCCCTCCTTCAACATAGAGCCCAGTTGTGGATCCAAGGTGGATGTGGTAGGGACTTTGCAAAAATGATTAAGAGAGTACACCAGGGGATGAACACGAACTTGAATGCAGCTATGCAATCTTATAAGGAGAATGCGGATGGGAAAAGATGGTTAGGTCCTGTGTACAAGGAAGGGAATCTCGTGATGCTGGATGCTAAAAACATCACCCTCAAGCAACCAAGCAAAAAACAGGGACCAAAGAGGATTGGGCCTTACTGCATTGTCACAAAGGTGGGCCACGCCTCATACCAGTTGGAACTCCCCCTCATTCCATATCTTTTCAGTCTTTTTTGAAAGTAAGCTTACATCGTTTGAGGGCCCCCTACCAGAGACTCCTGAGGCTTATCTCGTGGATGGGGCGCCAGAGTGGTAAGTGGATGAGATTGTAGCCTCACGCAAAGTCTGAAGAAGCCTTGATTAGTTAGTATCCTGGAATGGATTTGATTTAGCAGAAAGCAGTTGGGCGCCAGCATGCAACTGCTCCCATTCCTAGGATCTGATTAAAGTTTTCCACGAGTGGTTCCCTAAGGCTTCAGGACCCAAGTCTCAGCAAACCATCGCCGCTATGAAATTGGCCTAGCTCACAAGAACTTTTCCCTGGCGTAAGCCCCCAAGGAGGTGGAGCCTCAAAAGAACGAGAGGGTACTGTCCTGGCTTGATGAATTAATTATGGGTACCAACTGTAAGTATAAAACTGGTCGTCAGGAGGCCAAAAAGGTTAAGCTAGAGGCCTTCCTGACCTCTAAACATACCCTGAACCAACGCTGTATTCAGGCCAGATATGCCCAGGTTGATCTAGGGGATGTGCGCGATGCTAAACCCTGCGTTATGGCAATGGCGTTAAAATGCACTAGCTATATTCTTAATAGCACCAATTTATCTCAGTTGTTCAGCAAACGGTGCTTTGTAACCCATTTAATTTTTGAAATTTTTAAATTGTGTCAGTCGCACCTACAATTAATAACTCAAGTTTGGTCAATCTGGAGCTATAGTTCACTGGCTGTTGGAAGCGTGCACCTATTGGTGCACTTAAGCTTAGCACTACTTCCACCAATCAGCAATTCCTCCTCCCCTAATTGCTTAGATAATGTTTCCTAAAGACCAACCTTCATCGTTGGTTGACTTCCTAATAAAAATCCCACGTTATCTACGTTTTTAAAGATGGTTCCTTGGGCAAACTTGTGCATGGACCTCCTCGTGAAGGTCTCCAACAAAGTGGATCATTTTATTTCTACCCAAATAATTATTAAATCTAGTGCACTGGTGGGAAGCCCTGGTCCTATCCCGATTGAGGCATACAAGACCTCCTGCACAGATCCCCACTTGGCTACAGACTCCCCTTTGGGGTCAAACCAACTTTTGTAATTTATTAGTTGTTTACTACTATATCCATGTTTTACTCCCTTGCCCAGGGTCCCCTATGTTCCATCATCCTCAGAAGGGCCCTGTTTACCATCTTGATAAAGACTAGTTCCCTGGCGGTGTGGCAGTGCACCCTGCACCACCTCTCTGGGAATAGGAAAGTTACTGTCACTCTCTTGACACTTTGTCAGCTGAGTATACTATGGTCCTTTCCAAGAGCGAGTAAAATCAATAGGACAATACCAGGGGTTTTAACGTGAAGGATGAGATTGTGTGGTTCCAGGTGCGCCTTTGGGTTCCTGCTGGACCACTTAGCCTCAAAACCATCCGGGTCCATCATGATAAAATCACCATTGGCTATCCTGGGAAGGTGAAGACTCTGGAGATAATTAGCTGCACTTACAACTGCAAGGGGTTAGCTGTGCAGGTGGCTAGGTATTATAAGGAGTGCCTGGTCTTCAACCAAATGAAGCCAAATTTCCATCCACTAGCGGGGCTGTTGGTACCAATTTAAATGCTGAAGGGCTTTGGACTTCTTTATCAGTAGTTTAATTATGAAATTACTTGTATCTGATGGCTACTATGCCATCATGGTAGTGGTGGACCAGTTTACAAAGTTCTCCTACTTTATTTCCTTCAGAACCACGGTAACCATGGCTGAGATGGCTAGGCTCTCCGTATCTCATTTGTTTGCTCTTCACAGGGCCCCTAATAGATAATTAGTGATTGGGGGCCCCAGTTAAACTCTGTCTTTTGGGAAGAGTTGTTTAAGACTCTTCAGATTCGTCCCTGTAGCTCTACTGCCTATCACCCCCAATCAGATGGGCAGACTGAACGAGAGAACCTGCGATTGGAGCAGTTCCTGCAGTGTTACACTACCGCGGACTCGTTCAATTTGGGTTTTCCATCTCTTCATGGCCCAATTCAGCTATACAAACGCCCAACATGCATCTATCAGTTGGTTCCCCTTTTATACTAACTATGGATTCAACCCCACCTACAATATGGAGTCCAATTGTGAATTCAAGGTAGAAGCGGTGGCGGATTTTGCAAAGATGATCAAGAAAGTACACTAGGGGGTGAACACGAACTTGGATGCAGCAATGCAAGCTTATAAGGAGAATGCAGACAGGAAAAGATGGGTAAGTTCTGCTTACAAGTAAAATTATCATGATTCTTGATTCTAGAAACATTCTCATCAAGCAACCAAACAAAAAAACAGGGACCAAATTAGGTTTGGGCCTTACTGCGTTGTCACAAAGGTGGGCCACGCCTCATGCCAGTTGGATCTTCCATCTTTGTTCCATATCTTTGCCGTCTTCTATAAAAGCAAGCCTACGTTGTTTGAGGGCCCCCTAACAGAGACTCCTGAGGCTTATCTCGTGGATGGGGCGCCTAGTGGAAACAGAAGGGGTTGAGCCTCACGCGAGTAAAAAAAAGGCTTGAGCACCTAGTATCCTGGAAGGGATTTGATGCAGCGGAAAATAGTTGGTTGCTTGCGCGTGATTGCACCCATGCTAGAACTGATTGAAGTTTTCCACAAGCGTTTCCCCCAGGCTGCTGGACCTCTGTAAAAGCAAACCATCGCTGCTATGAAGTTGGCCCCAGCCCACCTTATATTTTCCTTGGTAAACGCCCCTGGGTGGCTGGATATTCCCAAAAGAATGAGAGGGTAATCATGGCTCAAAACATGAATGAGGGCACAAATTGTAGGGATAAAGATGTACGTCAGGATGCCAAAAAGGTTAAGCTGGCAGGCTTACATGACCTTAAACATACCTTGGACCAACGCTGGATACAGGCAAAAGATGCCCAGGATGGTTCTGGGAATATGAGTGATGCTTGGCCTGGCGTTAGAGACAGGACATTAAAACACACCAGCTACGTTCTCAGTCCTGATGATCTGTTACAGTTGCTGGAGGAACAGGGAATTAAAACCCATCCCAATTTAATATCACCAAATTGTGTCAAGTCCGATTACAATCCATAACCTGAGTTTTTTCAATTCAAGTTACAGGACCCTGGCTGATGGTAGCATGTGCCTACTGGTGCAATTAGGCTTAGCACCACTTCCCCAATCAACGACTCACCCCCATTTTTTGGCATGTTTCTCTGAGACCGACTTTACTCTTTGGTTGACTTCCTAAATATAAATTCCCCTTTAATTTACGTTTTAAATATGGTACCTTGGGAAAACCTGTGAATGGACCTCCTCAGAGATGTCTCTTCAAACAATGGCCGTTTTAATTTAACAAAATATCTACCATATCTGTTGCACCACTGGTCCGCCCTGGTCCCCTCCAGATCGAGGCAATCAAACATTCCATCACAGATCTCCACTTGAGTATGGACTCCCCTTTGGGGTCCACTCAATTATTGTTGTTTATCTGCTATCAACTACTATATACCGCGTTGTACACCCTTGACCTGGGTTCCTTTTGCTCAGGAACCCTCCGCGGTGATCTTTTTACCATATTACTAATGACTGTGTCCCTTGGCGGTGTGGCTGTGCACCCCGCACCATCTCTCTGGAAATGTGAGAGTTAAAAAAACTTACATAAGCTCTTTCTGTCAGGTAATGTAAGGGTGTTATTTTTTACTGTAAATTGAACTTTAAACTAAGTTAGATATAAGTGATAAATAATTTATTAATTAGAAGTTATTACTGTTTATAGTATAAAGGGAGGCATAAGATTATGATGAGAGATAGATGCCACCTTATGTAAAGTTGGAAACAATTCAGAATGTAAGTGATGATAGCATAGTCCAGGTTTGGATTTGAGATAGATTCTATTCAGCTTTAGATGACTGAGATTAATATCAGTAGCCTTTGCAAAAAGCCTGAACTTTGGTATCTGCCCACGTTTAAATTGAGTGATTTTCATTATATGATGCTAAAACCAACAGTTTATGAGGCATAATAGAAGGCGCAAGGTTAGCAGTTGGGGAGACTGAATGATTTAAGTATTGATTAGACCTTGTTCCTAGTATAAATTGATAACAAATTTGTTGGGAAGATTGCTACTTTATTTGCTAGTAGATTATCTAAGAAGCAATATATTCTATATTCATTTGGTATCAAATTTGGATAATCAATGGAAATCGCTTAGTGCTTTGCAATTTAATAAATCTTTATTAAAGGCCTTAGTCCTGAAAAGGAATTTAGTGGTAAACTTTTAATATTAATATAAAAAACATCAATTGATTAAACAAATTGGGAGCATAAATAGAGGCTTTAATCATACTAGGGTAAAACCTGACACCTACCAATAGAGAAATGGAAAAGGAATTCTTAACCCTGTATGTTAGTGTAGTCTAAGTTATTCAAATGGCTCAGATATTGTTATAGAATTTAAAACAACATTACTCTCACCTTCAGTCTATCATAGTGTAGTAATACCACTAAATTTAATAATGAGGTCGTTATTTTTTCTAAAATTAAAGCTATAATGGAAATGGGCATAAGTTACCATACCCTCAACTCATTGTTGGAAATCTTTGCGGGATAGCAATCCATTAATCTGAAAGGCATTGGCCTGTCATGTGGTGCTCTATCTGGAACATCAAAGCCTATTAGAAGTCTATTAAAATATTTCTTTGTGTAACATAAGAATGTGAGTAGAATCAAGTATATAACCAAAATGTGGCTCTTACCTGTTGGGCAGGTTGTCCATATCTGATTGTGGAGCCTTATCAGATCTGGGCTTATATGAGACGCCCATTTTTTCGGTTTAAGAATCGAGTTCAGCAATAACTTTAATCTCAAATATGCAGATGGTGGACTTTTTAACTAAAGTGTTCATAATCATATATTTTAATAGATCCTGAGTATTTGGAATGGTGAAAGGGTTCTGCATATATTACAAACAAGCAATGCTCAACTTATAAGAGCTTCATCAAATAGAATTACAAGCTTTAGAAAGCCCAGATAAATTAGAATTAGAGAAGCTTCTAGAAGAAAGGCTGTTAAACCCTCACAGAGACTGTGGGCTTTTCCATTACCTCTAGATAAAAATAAGGAAGAGTGTCAATGGGTAGCAGTGGATTATTGTCGCTTGAGTGCAATAAATTTGAAGGACACCTATCCATTTTTTAATTTTCAACTTTCACTCTGACTTTTATCAGGATTAGTTCTTCTCAGATATAAATCTCCTAATGGATATTGTCAAACAGAGCTTGCGCTCAAGGATAGATAAAAGAGTGCTCTGATATTCAGTGAGTGATTCATTAAGCTGACTTGCATTCCCCAAGGGTTATAAAGTGACTGTAAGATCTTCCAGCGGTCATTATATGAGTTGTTGAGAGATCTCAAGAAAAGTTGCGTCTTTTCCTACTTCTGAATAATGTTATGATATTTCCCTCATCTTGAAAGAACACCTCAAGCATCTATGAAAGGTTATAAAATAAAATTACTTCTTTTTTGAAACTGAAGCACTTAAATTGTAGTTTTTTTCTAGAGAATTGGAGTTCTAGGCCACAAATTTAAGTAAGAAAAGATATCACATTACCTAATAGATTTGCCACTATTTAAAGATGTCCTAGTCAAATAGTGTAAGTAAAATACACGTAATCCTTGGGATATCAGTTTTTATCAGTAAATGATTCTTCATTTTGCTAATTTGGACAAGCTTTTTATTTACAAACTCATAGTTAAGTCCCCTTTCTTAAGGATCTCAACCACAAGCTTTTAATTCTCCAAGAAGTTCTCATGTTAGCAACTATATATATTTATCTTGAGTTTTAAAACCTTTTGTGCTGTCTAAAGATGCAGACAACGTTGCAGTTGAAGCTACATTAGCACAAATTGATTAAATAGGTTAGTTATCCAAAAGCTTACTCTAGTAAGACCTTAATCAAGGCGAGAGAAATTATAGCGTTAGTTGATTATTGTGTGTTATATTTTAAGTGGTATTTGAGAGCTGCCATAAGGGTCACACAGGCTAAGCCCACTGAACAACATACAGATGACATGAGGATTGTCGGTCCTCCAGACATACTGGAAAATATAAAAATAGGAGCGATTTCCCCAACAATACTTTTAAATTATTTTAATAAATACAGCGATTCTTTGTTGTTCCACTCTCTTAACTATTAGAAAACTCCTTTCTTTCAATCTCCCCTCTCACTTATATATCAGCAACTTTTAATTATACCATTCTCTTAGTTTAGATATTATATTCCGCCAATTCTCAGTTGTTTTTAGCTGGTATTATTCGATTCACTATTGTCTTAGTTAAAGGCGATCTAAATTATATTTGTCAAATGTTGACATCGCCCTATTGCCTTATTTGCAGGCGATCCAGTAATAATTTATTATATCCCTATATCGCTTCATTTCAAGGCGCTCAAACACTTGTAAACAAACATCCAAATCAGTGGATTCTCACCATTCCTCCGTAGCTCTTCAGGATTTATCATCCAGTCATATCAGAATCTTGATATTATCCCCCTTTGACTGAAAAATAAGTCTCCTATTGTTTATATGCTCAGAGAAACTTTTCATGCACGTTAAAGATTTAAACTCTCTGGGTCTTTGCTGGTGTAGGCGTCAATGCTAGTTTTCTCAATTATTTTGAATGGACCAACCCAGATGT
The DNA here is from genome assembly GCA_022478985.1 of Massospora cicadina. Lineage (NCBI taxonomy): Eukaryota > Fungi > Entomophthoromycota > Entomophthoromycetes > Entomophthorales > Entomophthoraceae > Massospora > Massospora cicadina. The sequence goes on from JAKSZP010014681.1 coordinate 15,673, forward strand.
TGGACAGCTTGTGCTTCCACCAAAAAATGTGCTGGTTGTGGAACAAAACCAACTCACATTCTTGGAACTGAACAAACCACTACGCCATACATGATTGGCAGCCTGATTCTTGATCTTTTTGGCCAAGCTAAAAGAGTACACATCCATTTGTAACTTGATCAATATGTCAGCTAAATTCTTCAAGTAATGGTGTGGATCCATTCTGCTGGTATCTTCTACGCACAAATAACGCAATGATGGAAGAGCATGGTGTTGTCCGTATAAATGAAAGGGGCTCTCCCCCATGGCGGATATAGAGCTGATATTGTAAGTAAAGATGGCGGTAGACAGGATGGAACTCCAATCAGAGGGTCTTTTAGTTACCAACTTCTTAAGGATGTTCACCAGGGTCCAATTAACCCATTTGACCATTCCATTGAACTTGGGGTGATAAGGGGTCATCAGAACCCTGCGGTGCCCATTATCTCATTCAACTTGTGAAAGATGTGCGAGGTTAAGTTGGTTCCATTTTCAGTAAGAATGAACTGGGGGCAGCCATGTCACTGGATAATGCATTCCATTATGAACTTTGCCACTGTGGCTGCTCCCAAATCCCATATTGCTCATGCTTCAACCCACTTGGTCAAGTGGTCGATAGCCACCAGAATGTACTTACACTGGTTAGCTCCTATTGGTGGAGGCCTTACGGAATCTAGGTAAACTTATGCTATACAAAATGTGATTTCAATAACTGGTATGAGGTCTTCTAGTGGAACAGCTTTTTCTCTTGACACTGGTGGCAACAGGAAATGGTTTCAAGCACGTCAAAGTTCATGCTTTCCCAATAGTATTGAGGGCGCAACTGTTCCATTGTCTTGCACAAACCATCATGTCCGATTACCTTGTGGGCGCTCATAATAATCCCAGACCATCTGAGGGTTGCAGTAAGTTCACTGTAGAATTCCCAATACACTTAGACAATTCCCTTTCCATTGGAAGGTATTCTCTTGCATCTCAGTTAACAATTTTATTACTTTGGGAGTATTGTTGTAAATTCCACTGATCATCTTATTTTACATCAAATCACTGAGATCTGCTGTCATGGCAAGGGTAGGCAATCTGGATAAACAATCAGAATTTCTATGCTTTGCTCCTGTGTGGTGAAGGATCTCAAAGTCGTAAGCCTGAAGCTTAAGAGCTCATTAGGCTAGACGCCCTTCAGGCTCTTTGAGGTTCTGCAACCAGCATAATGAAGCGTGATCCATTATGACTAAACTTTACCCCATGCAAGTAGACTCTAAATTGCTTATACGCATAGATCATCGCTAAGAACTCCCACTTGGTCACAGTATAATTACACTCATGGCAGTCCAGGTTACGACTACAGTATGCAACGTGATGCTCTTCTCCCTCATTGTCTTTCTGATAAACTATCACCCAACCTAAGAAAGGGACGCATCCATCTGAATGATAAACTCCTTATCAAAGTTTGGATAGCATAGCACTGGCATACTGATCAGCACCATCAAAATTAGGTCAAAGGTGTATAAAGTCAATTCATACATTCAAACATGGCATCCTTTTTAACAACTCAAATAGCGGCCCCCAAGTACAGTTAAAGTTAGGGATGAAGTTCTAGTAGTAGCCGACCATTCCCAAATATACCTATAAGTTGCATTTACTATTAGGTATAGTCATTTTTTTGGATAGCCTCCACCTTGGACAACTGTGGCTTCACCCCCTTGGAGTATACCACAAACCCCAGGTATTCCAACTGGTCCTTGAAGAAGTTACATTTATGAGGCTTAATCTTGATGTTCGCCTCAGAGAGCCAGTGGAATACTGATTCTAGATGATCAAGGTGCTCAGAAAAGGCTCGAGAGAAACATTGATATTATCAAGGTATATGAGGACACATGACAGCTTCAGGTCACTAAGGATAGTGTCCATGGTTCCTTGGAACGTAGCCAGGGCATTACACAGCCCTTGTGGCATATGGGTTGGTTAGAAAAGGCCTTTGGAAGTGATTATGGCGCATTTCACCTGTTTCACCGTGGGCAACTCAATTTGCCAGTGACCCAATATCAAGTCCAACGCTGAGAAGTAATGAGCTCCCCTAACCAATCCAAAGAATCGTCAATTTGTGGAAAGGGGTACAAGTCCTTCTTTGTAATACTGTTGAGCTTCCAGTAGTCTATTACTACACAGCTGGTTCCATCCTTTTTTTACAATCAGAACGAGCAAAGCCCACGGACTTTTGGATAGTTCAAGCATTCTTGCTACAACAACTTATCAATCACTTCAGTGACAACGTCTTCTGATGCCCTTAATCGGCGTATTGGATGAGACCTGATGATAGGATAATCCCCACAGTCCAATTAATGGACCCCTGAGCACCCCTAAATTGTGGTCGTCAATGGCAAGAATATCCTTATACTTTTGAAATAAAGCTATTGCTTGATATTTTTGTTCTTCCAATAGCCCTATTAAATTCTCCCATGGTACCACTTTCAGTACGCTGGGCTGCGACTCAACAGTCAGACCAAATTCATCCAACAAACTGAATTCGTGAACCTGAAGGACCTCCTTGATTGGGGTCAAGTGTAAATACACCACTATTTGGTGTTATTGGATTTGCATTTGTTTGCTCTGGAGATTAGCTAACAAAACTTTAATCTCTTTATGCTCTGGGAGTATAATCCCTGGAGCCACATGAGGCTCAAGCTGCACTTGCTGATAGGGCCCAATGACCTCCCCATAAAGCCCAGATGGCACTTCAACCTCTAATTCAGTATTCACTGTGACTTGGTGTCCGGAAGGAATAGATATGGGCCCAGCAGCTTGGAGAGATAGTCCTTGATATTCGTATATCTGCTGGGGAAGGGTCGAGCCTTGCTTTTTAGTCGATGATAGTGGACTAGAAGCACTCCTTTACTATATGCCAGATTGATATGGCCTATGTGCACCAGATCCTTTGGCACTCCACTAGGGGTAAAGTAAATTGGGATCCGCTGCCCCAAAATTTTGAAGGTCACCTTTATCATTTCAATGACAGTCTTGAGATGTTGTTGAAAAGCAGTTCCAATTAGCAGATCAAATTATTGTTTTGTAGCATTATCGTCAGAGCTATAATGACAATGGACCTAAACTGCAAGGGTAGTACAATGTACGCTCCCTCAGAGACTGTGCTTTCTGCTCCAGCAGTCCCGTACACCATTTGATGGTCCACATCAGGTTTTAAAGTCAACTTCGCCATCAGCTTAGTAGAAACTATGTTGAATGGAGCGCCTGTATCTATTATAGCGTAAAGTCTATTTTTTGCTACAAAAATATCACAGTATGTACACTTAGAATAAGAAGAATATTGAATGTTTTTTACGTGGTCATTTACAAGATCTCTTTTCTCAAGAAAACTCATAATTTGTTCACCGACTTTTGGTATTCTCTAACAATGGCGTCTACCAGAAGGGCGACGTTTACTCCTTTCAGAGTTGGCGCATATGTGGCTGGATCCAGCTTATCTAAGGAAGCTTGATTGAAAATTTGGTAGGCGTACGGCTTTAGTTGCTTCAGAAGTTCTTCATCTGTCACGGTCTTTTCTTGCACTCATGTCAATACATTCACTCTCCAACTGGTTTATGGTATAAAATCCCATCATTGTGCTGAGGGACTTTCATGGGATATACTACTATAGATTCAGGGATGTTTGGGGTTGGGATAGTGAATGTAGAGAGTCCCGTCTCTACTCTGCTTCATCTTTTCCCTGATAGTATTGATCCTGTTGCATGTAGTGGACTCAATGGTTAGGGCAGCTCCGTGATAGCTGGCCAGATCGACCACATTCATAGCAAGTAACCCCATAAGAGCCGCGCCCTTGGTTCTCATAAGAGGGTCCAGACTGATAATTGGGTTGAATTTCAGCATAACCATGCCAGGTCAGTAGGTCGATTGCTGTCACTCGGTGTAACTAGGTCCAGGTTGGTAGTTGGGCTGCTGACAATTTTCATGAACGGGGCCAGGGCAGAAGCCAAATGGTTAATAGTAATTTGGTCGAGGATGATTGCAGAATTATAGTAAGGCTGGGGGTTGCTTGGTGGAATGGGGCAGTAAAAGAACATTCCACCGAATAAGAAGGGACAATTTTAATGGCATTATGTTTCTGCTTTGTATTAGGCGGAGGAGAATCAGCGGATAATGGCATAAGAACTGAACAATTTTGAACAGGGAAACATTTTCATCCAAAATTGGAGAAATGAAGTTGTGAAGCTCACAGTATAGTTTTATTATGGAGGTCATTGTGATGCACATATCAGCTTCTGCTAAATATCCTACCCCACTCAGCATGTGAGATTCTTCCTTAAATTGGTCAGCAAACTCTGCGAGGATCTTGTTATGGCGGAACCCAGTGGTTAAAAATTCCGCTTTTTGCTGTGACATTTTTGAGGTACCCCCAAACAGGCGCAGCACAGTGTCCTTTACTTCTTGGTAGGTAACGGAGCTGTTTGGAAGGTAGCGGGTGACTTGGTCAGCACTTTCAACATACAAGGCAGATATCAACAGTTTAGCTTTATGACAATCTGAGGTGCCTTCCACTTTGAACTCAAAACGTTCAAAGAAGCCGTGAATATTCCCATTACGATTGAATGGAGGCAGCTTCCCAATAATGACCTCCTCATTCCACTCTTAGATGCAACTTTTGGGGTGAACTGAGGAATAAGTTGAGACCCCTCTGAAGCCTCTCAATGAGGAGCTGGTCCAGTAGAGGATGGGATGTCCGCTGTTTTGATGGTAGCATGAACCTCTGCAGTGGGCAGTATGGCCATCACTTGAAGTAATTGGCACTACAATTCATAATCATATTCAGAGCTACCCTCCCAGGTGTAGTAGCACCAGCCAGCATCATATTCCTCATTGTATTGTTCCACTCATTGTTGTTATTCCCTTTTCCCAATGAGGGACCTGGGAGGTACTGGTCAGTTTCCACTCTGCACAGTGCAGTCATTTGGTAGTGACATCTAAGTGATCAGCAAGTTGCCTGTTTTGTTGTCCCAGAATTTTCATTTGACTGCATTTTCAGTAGAGATGGTGCATAATATCGCTTTGCTCTTGAAGAAGTTCATCCTGTTTATTAGCATCACGTCTAAAGTGATATTGAGTTCCTAATATTTGACTGGTGCAGAGCTTTGTGAAGATTTCCCAGCAAAGCAGGCCTGATGAGACATGTCCAATGACTGGATATTTTTATTTTTAAGTGGTTGATCAATGGGCCCCCTGTAGTGAGCACCACTGTTATAATTTTGGGGGTATCATTGGGATCTGCTGTAAGGGTCGCACAGGTCAAACCTATTGAACAACAGACAGAAAATTGTGGATTGTTGGTCTTCCAAACACATTGGAAAAATATAAAAATAGGAGAAATTTCCCCAACAACACTTTTATTTATTTTAATAAATACAATGATTATTTGCTGTTCCGCTCTCTTAACTATTAACAACCTCCTTTCTTTCAATCGCCCATCTCACTTTTATATCAGCAACTTTGAACAATAACATATTCTTAGCTTAGACTATTCTATTTTGCTGATTATCATTGGTTTTGGATTATATGCTTCAATTCTCTATCACCTTAGTTTGAGGTGATATAAATTATATTCATCAAATGTCAACATTGCCTTATTATCTTATTTGTAGGAGATCCAGTAATAATTTGTTATATCCCCATATCGCCTCATTTTAAGGCAATTGAATAAATGTAAACAATAATACAAATTGGTGGATTCTCACCATTCCGCCATAACTCTTCAGGGCTTATTGTCCAGTCATATCAGAATCTCACATTGTGTTTGGTAGTACTTTTGGCTACCTCATTTCCGCCCCTAGCTGTTCGAGAAGCTGTTTTGCCATTTTTACTGATCATTGCTCCTTAAAAAAATTACAAATAAAAAAACGAATTATATGAATGACTCACTCAGTGGGAAAATAAAATCCAAAGATACAATTTTCTATTAACTATAAAATAGGTCTATTCACCAGAACACTATTGCTTGTCATAAATGCTAATATACCTATACGTTTCTAAAAAATTAAGACTATGAGTTGATTAATGACCTGAGATGTGATTTTGAGAATTGCCAAGATACAATAGATATTGTAACGGATGACTAGTCATAATCATATAAAAGAGATGTGCTATAAAAAGAAGTTGTATCTGCACTGATTACCATATGTAATACCAATTTAAAAATCATCAATTACCATAATGGCTTTTACTACCATTAGTCTAGGAGCCTTTTAAATGACCTACTAATGGTTATAGTATTAATGTTATTGTCAAAAATGGACTAATTTCATCCAATATGTCCTCGACTACTGTCTTGTTGTGCCAAAAATGGCTATTTAACCCAATTATCCTTATTTTTAGGAACCAACTCAGCACTTGCAAATGTTAGTTTTTAATGTCATTAGGCCTTTATTAAAATAAAGTTTGACCACTGTTGTATAACCTTGCTGCAGATCACATTATAAAAGTTTAGAAGCCAATTCACTGTTACCATGATATATAAGTCCATCGCCTCCTTTTTACCTAAGCAAGTCATTCACACGTCATGGTAGTCTAAAAGCTCTAAGGTCTGATGATGGTAAATCTCAAAAGCATGTGGTAACGTAGCTTAATGCCTTAATTAGGTTCTATCAAGGTTTGAACATCCCTTACTATCTTGCTACTAATGGAGCAGTGCAAAGGTTAAAAAGAATGCTAAACTAAATATGAAAATTAGGTGCAATCTGATTCTTCTGGGGACATTCTTCTTTCCACTCGCCATCAATTTTGAGCAAATTTTTGAAAAACAAGCTGATTTTCTACCACCGCCTCACCACACCAATTTCCAAATTTATGTCCTCAGATCCACCACCTGCTGCCCAGTATGGGGTAGCGGTGCTCCACCCACTAGATTACCATCCAGTGGGCAAACGCATGCAGACTGGCTTGTCCAGTCTGCCAGATACATCCAGCTGCTATGTACCTCCAAGGGACCTAGCACTGCACCTCGCATGATTCCACCTAACCCAACCCCACCCCCTAGCCCTACCCCAATCCAATATTTGCTTTTGCCTCCACATCGAGTACAGACATCTCTCCATACTCTAACAAAGTGATAATTGAGCTGGCAACAGCCACCTTTGCACCAGCAGGGTTTATTGACTTCTGCCCTTACAAGGGCTATTTTGATATTGGATTCCCACCAAAGAGGATGCAGCCACTGCAGCAGCTACGCCCTTAATATAAAAAACACCCCCATTAACACCACATGAACACGTCTCACAGATGATACCACACTTGTGGTGACCTTTTCAAACACCCCTCACATCTTTCCCCTCAAACACTTTATGAGGAGTGATGCCAGGGCTGTCCACTTACATCAAAAACCCTATTTTCCAATTTATTGTCCCAAGTGGTGCTGAACGCCTCGTGGCACCTCAGGCAATGGTCACCATTACCCCCACCAGCTTAACATGGCCCAGCACATCCCTCCACGTTCCTATATCTCATCTGCACCTGACCATTTCTTTTGGTCTCACACTGACAACATATGCATGATTTGCTCCCTATGCCACAAATTAAGCCACACTAAAAAAGTTTGTCAATGCAATTCAAACCCTACAAACCTGGCCAACTTCACCCACGAGGCCACACCAACAGCCTTTGAGTGTGGATTTTAGCTGCCCCCACCCCCAGGTTGAGCGCTCAATGAATCACAACATAATTGAACAACCCAAATCCAAGCTGGCCAATGCACACCCAGGTCAACCAATCAGGAGCAGGTTTGGACCCATGTTAAATCCAGAAAATCTCCCGCCCCAAAACTCATCAACCAAAGTCACCTACCACCGTATCTTCTGAATCAACAAAAATCCTTGGAACTTATTGGAAGAAGTGACCAATCTGGTGGAATTGTTTCACTACCGGGCTATCCAATTGATTTAGTACCTTATCTTAATTCAGACTTTGATGCCCCAGCCCTGAACAACTGATATGTCCCCAAACCCAATGACACCATTTACCAAAGTGACCACCAGCTTGCTGAGTTGCGGTGGCCTCACCCAATAATTCCCGTTTTCACAAATTGTGTGCAAAATCTGTTGTGAAATTTAAAAGAGAACTGCAACCCCCTTGTTCCCCTCCAATTTTTCTCCTAATGCAAAAGAGGAAGTCCAACGCCTCTATGAAACTTATACCACCACTGTCAAGCATGTCAATGAACATGCAGATTTTTCCCCATCCACATGAGCCACAAGAGCCAATATTGCAAAATTAGAACAAATTCTTGATGCCCACATCCAGGCTGAAAACCATGTTGCTGAACTCATAGAGGCTTTGATCCAGGCCTAAATTGTCAATCTCAAAAACTATCTACTCAACCTTGACCCTCATCCTGCGGATGCCCCAACCCCCTTGCTCTTAGCATTTCTCTGCCTCTACAATGCTGATCCTGATGATGATCCGCCCAATCCACCCTCCCCCTCCGCCATGATGGATAAGAGGCTTGCCACTGTGCCACCTAGTAGGTAATTTCTCATTTTTTTGTGTCTCGCTGCTCAATAAGGGCAGTTGAATAATGTTTTTTTAGTTGGTTTAGTTTTGTAGTTTCAAATTTGGTATTGTCTGTCCCCTGGTCGGCTTACATCAGTTAAATAAAAATATGATTCTTAAAGATGGAATTATTAACTCCACAGTTCCCTAATGGCATACCAGGCTATCTAACACCAGGTCATTAATATTTCCTCATTTAAAGCTCTTTATGGTTGTGAGCGCATGTTACCCTCCAGTATTCAGACCATACTAGAGACCTTAACTCTTGACACCTCTGATTTAGTAATGATAAGGCTTAAAGACATAATAAATATATTACATTTATTGTAGCAAAATCTTAGGCAAATTAAGTAGCAGTGAATATAATAAGTGTAATACTTAATGGCCAATTATTCCTAAATACAAAATTGAAATTCTTAGTTTGTTTTTTGCCATCATGTATAAGAGTGAAAGTTTATAAGCGTAAAGTCCACTGTTTCAGACCCTTTTTGAAAATTGGAACTTAAGCTCATAACTAAAAGGCACTTTTTGGTTGCATTAAGATAAGAATTTAATTCATATGAAGACAGATACCTGAGAAAAGCAAGATGGAACTTTTTGATATTAAAGTAGGTATTTATTGTAAGCTATAAAATACACCATAATATCTTAGTACTGACAGTGGCTTGGGGCTTGAGGGGTTCGGCATATGGATGGAGTGATAGACTTGTATAAGCTACTAGTAAAGCAGATCCTTTTTACAAATAACAGTATCTTCATTATATGCTTTCTCACTCCTATTGTTACCATCATTGCAGATAATTAATAAAATGAGTAGCACTTAGGATTTTGTTCAGTTGCACGATCTTTGGAAAAAACAATGAGACTTATGCTTTGGCCTCAGGGCACTTATAACTATTATCAATTGGTTTAATACAAATGAGATTATGGCAAATGGCCAAGTATATTAATGAACACTATAAACAACAAGTCTTCTCTGGCTCAGGGGAAGAGTGGTTAATAGCATAATAAGTGATCCAATTTTACACGGTTGCAGGGGCGTGTTATACCAACGTTAATTAGAGAATTGGGGTTTATGCTGGCAGGATGGCGAGGGATCAATAAAAACTGATATTTACTAGATATTGTGAATGCAGTTCTTTAAAATTGAAAGTAAATTAAAACTTTAAGGTGACGCTGGAATGAGGGAAATAAAATTTTTTAATCTTGGAGATTTGGTATGTACCCGCTAAAGGTTTTTTTGCACAGGGTTTCTCTCATTGAACAATAAGAATGGTCAATATGACAATTGCCAATTCCTTGATACAGTCGTAACCACCTAATTTTATAATAAACATGAGAGCAATTTTCCCAACCATTTCTTTAAGTAGAATATAATTTTTCAGCGGATCCTCTTCTGGTCCGCTCTTTTCTTCCTTTTTCTATTTCTAAAACCTTCCAAGACTACTTCTCCAGTCCCCTCATTTCACTGATATCACAGCGGCGTCTTTCAGTACCAACCCTTCCACTTAGTTTATTTATGTCGCCATCCTTTCATTGGTTTTGGCTTATTATTTTTTAATCATTTATCGCCTTGATTTGAGGTGATCCAATATCCTCTTTGTCAAATGTCAACATTGCTTTATCGCCCTATTTTGAAGGCAATTTAATAAGATACATTGTGATCCATTATTGCCTTATTCTAAAGCGACCAATCACTTATAGCTCTGAAACATCCTCAGTGGATTCTGTCCATTGATCTTTCAGCGGTATTCCTCCAATGATCCACATGGTCATAATAGTGGCTTGCCATCAATTCATATAGATTCTCAACTAAATTATTGAAACCTCAGTCAAAAATTAGAAATCCAGACTGATAAAATTAATAGTAATTAATTTTACACAATTAATGCTAGTGTGAGAGCAAGAAGCTAAAGTAAATTATAGAAAGGTTACTTAGTGCGGTAAAATAACTAATCAAAGGACCATTTCTATTATTAATTATATACATATATAAAAAATAAGTAGGTTTTCATATGGATTATAAAATAGAATCTCAACATTTCTCTCATCCGACCAAAAAAGAGGGAACAAAATGATTGGGGGTCAACTTAGTTATTAAAAAGTGGTGGCCTTCAGGCTGGAGCTCTGCTAAAGATTTTAGTAACTTAGCATTCACCCATTAATGAGGTATCCCTTAGTAGGACCTTTCAGATAGTAAGCGTTGGTGGACGTTTTCTCTATTATCTCAAAATATCCTTTTAAGTGTGCTCTAATTTGCTAGTCCATATGATCCATGTTTATCATAGTATAAAAGCCAACTCCCACGCATCAAAAGTAGGGTAATGTCCTTCAATACTTCTTATCATGCTTTTATGACTTTATTTTAAAGCCATCATGCTATTGTATACATCTCTCTTTAGATGGTTTCATGTCCTCATGAAGTTCTCCAGATACCTGATTGAGCTCTTTTCTCTTCATGGAAACATGATTATAGAAAAGAGGGAGGCGCGGGATGCATCTTATAACTAACTAAAATGAAATTTACCATAGATGAGTGAAAGGAAAAATTATAGGTAAACATGGAGAAGGGCAAGAAAGGTTCCAACTAGATTATTTGCCTGTGGTTAACTATGAAGGATACTAACAAAAGTACCATTTACCCATTACACAGTTCCATTGATCTCAAGAGTGGTAAGTTGTGGACAATAGCCCTTGTAAATCTATAATATTGTTGAGCTTAAGTATTACATGAGATGTTATTTGGTCACATCATCTGTTAGTATGAATTTTGGGAATCCATGCCAATAGGCAATATTTTCTAAAAATTAGCTTAACTGTAGTTGTAGAGCCTAATTCTGTGATATATTTGACCTCCATCCACTTGGTGAGGTATTCAATGGCCACTACTATATACTTGTAATGACCATAACTGTTGAGAAGTGGGCTAACAACATCAATAGAATTTTCGTGCCAAACAAAATTTGGGTCTAAAAGATTGACAAAAAGTGGCCTTCCATTATAAGGCTTCTGTTTGACACTATTTACAAAAGCTGGGCATATCATGGGTATCAAAAGTCACTAATTTCCTATAATAATGTTACATTAACTGTTAAGAGTCTTCATAAATTGCACATGCCACATCACCTTGTGAGTTTAGTGATAGTATCTATTTTCACCATTGGTCATGGTATTAGATATTAACTCTCCTCAGTGATCTTAAAAAGCTTCTCTTGTTTGACAATATTGATATTCAACAGTTTCTCCAAAGGAGCAAAGAACCTCCGCAAGTTTATTGTAATATTGTGGGTCATCAACTTACTAAATAAATTGTCAGCTTAATCAGCTACTAAGGCAAATATAAGCATCTGAGTTTAACAATCAGCTTTTTAGTATTTTAAACAGGGAAATACTAGATTGTGGAATAATAAGCATGTAATTTCAAAACCCATAGGGCCAGCCACCCTTCCATCTCTTTAAGATTTTATAACTGGCGCAGGGAGGCGTTATTATTTACAATTGTGAAGTGCACCTTATGGTTTTATACCCATACTTGCTTACATGTTTAGATTACAACAAAATACTCCTTCTAAGTCATGGTACATTTTGTTCATGAACATCCAGTGTCCAGCTACAGTAAGCCACTGGGTGCTCAACACCATCCTAGTCTGTTTTCAATTCCACCGCCCCCTATGGCAGTGAGGGATGCATCCATTTTACTAAAGCATGGTTTATCAAAACCTTGGATTACATAAATATTGGTGCCTTGTTGAAGCAAGGTCTTAATTTTAAGAGCTAACTGGCAGTTCATCGTCTACATAAACTGAACACCTTATTTAAAAAAGTGAAATAATGGTTCCCTAAATTACAAAAAAGTTATTGAAAAACTAGCAATAGTAGCTTATCATTCCAAGAAACACAAAAAAAACTTGCTTGCAATTAGCCACATCATTTTTTCAATTGCTTCAATATAAGCTGGCTGGGGCTGGCCTAGCTATTGATGAAAAAACCCCATATATTCTAGTAGTTCCAGAAAAGTTTCACTTTTGTGGATCAACTTTAAGATTAGCTTTAGTAAGGCAGTAGATAGTTCCTCCCTTTGTTAAAAGTGTTCGTTAAAATTTCTGGAAAACATTTATATCTTAAAAATAAACAAAAACAAAGTAACTTTCTTAGGCCACCCAATAAACTAGCATGGCACATGAAAGGCCACGGGCATTGCACAACCCTTGTGGCATCTAAGTGGGTTGGTAAATGCCCTGGGCTATAACCACGGCACAATTCTCCAAATCGCCTTTTGGCATATCAATATGCTGATACCAGAAATTAGATCTATGGCCAAAAAGCATTCTGCTCTGCCCAAGAAGGCCAGCACTTCATTGGTCTGTGGCAACTAGACAGGAATCTTTTTAGTCAAGTTTTTGAGCCATTTAAGATCAATCACCTTGCAATTGAATACATCATTCTTTTTAATTTAACTTTGAGGATGCAAAAGACTCTTGTAGGGCACTATAATCCCTAGTTGTGCCAGATGATCATTTTCTTTATCACCAACTTCATTGTCTTCCTTTGAGTACCAAATGGATGGAGACAATTGGTAAGAGAAATTCCTTTATAGATATGATGTAGTACAACCTGTTCAGACCCTAATCAAAATCATCGTTAACAAACATTACATCACACTTTACAAAAAGGGCCGATGATTAGTTATATATTGTCTTTGGTTAAACTATAGCTTTCCAAAAGGTATTAGCAAACAAACTGTTCCACAAATCTTGCTTTAAGCTCAAGTTATTTAGATTATCAAAAACGTTACTTCTTTGTAGTTCATCAACTTTTAAAATATGAACAAAAGCAACCAGTTATTGTTGCTTAATTTTATAGGGTATGAGTTAAAATTAGCTATTAAAACTATATATATTGAAATTTTCAGTAAGTAAAACCTAGTTCAACAACAGATTCTAACTCTGCTTAGCAAAATGGATCAAGTATAGCGCCATATAGTCCTTGTGGATTATTAGAACTGCTTTTAATTCCTACTATAACTTGATTGCTTTATAGAATGATTGCACTATAATTTGCCCTTAGTGTTTTTCCCTTGATTCCATACAATTATTGGACAATTATATGGTATGACCAGATTTTTTTAAACAAATTAGCACAATGCCATCTTTGAATGCAAAGCCAAAAATGGACTGATTCTGTGACATGGGGTCAACATTTTTCTATTTTAGTTTATCTGAAGGTTTTCCAAGTATCTCCAGAGTGCTCTTTTAAAAATTAGAAATCGTTTTATAAGGCTTTATAAAAGAGTTCTAATAAGAAAGTCAAAATTTTGTTTTGGTAAAACATGGTTGGAGCTGATACTACTAGTGAGAAAAACGCAATGTCAATGCACTATAAGCTCCTAGAGATGTAGTCAAATTGGGCCCCACAGTTCCAAGTTTTTTGCAATGTTCATTGTCTAGTGTAAGACTATATATTTTTTATTATTTTAGTGGACACAATATTGATCAGTGCACTGCTATCCATTATGGATCTAACCTTGAGCTTACTCACTGTAATATCAATATAGGCACACTTTGAACAGTAACATTAGAATTTATTATGTTTACATCAAGAGTGTCAGCTTAAACTAAAAAAGTATGTAGGTTTTCACATAATTGATGGATATTTCTTTCCATGCCCTAGTAGGTATGTCCATGTGGACCATGTTCAACTTTGGGGTATGCAGAGGTGACTAGAAGCTCCTTTTCTAATTTGTATATTTAAGGATATGTTACAATTTATGCGCTAATTTAGCTTCTATGTCCTTCTGTGAATGGTTGATCACAGCTAGCACATCATAAGCTATGACTTGATGGAACGTCTTTGGAGGGGAGTCATATTCATCAATGAACTTTTCATTGACATGGCATGAATGGTCAAATTTGTCTATAATTGGGACCTTTAGGGTTTGTGGAATTGGAATATCCCTTTTCTATTATGCTTCATCTTTTCTTGAGTCATCAGTTGAAGTACTCATAAAATGGACGTTAATTTGTCAACAATAGCGGGGTAATGAGTTGCATAATGCCCTAACTATCTTCATATATGACATTAAAATTGTCAGACATCAGGTTTATTGTAGAGAGGGATGTAGGGCTGGTCAAATCCTTTTTTAGTATATGGGACTATTGCATAATTTGAAAGGCTCACTGTAAATTTTTTTGGTGCTTCAAAAGCTGCAGTTTATTGGTGTAGAAAATCAGATACTTCTATAAATGGTATCTTCATCATTCAATACCACTAATAATACACATTATAACTCCTTGTAGTGCTCTCATGAATGAAAAAGTGCAAATTAAAATAGAAATTACTTATACATTGTCTCCATATAGTACTTGGGCCTCTTAATAAAATGACCAGTGAAAACCAAGACTTATTTATCCTTTTAAAAGAGAATTGAAGGAACAACGTTTTCCATGTAGTCATCATTTTTGATCCACCAAACTCCTTAGCAATGAAATCGTTGGCGTTCAGGTAAGTCATACCAGCTTTTTTAGTTTGGGCATCACCAGCTCTTGACCTTTAAAGTCCAGTGAAATCATCAATTCTGCCAGCTTAATAGTCTCATGGGCACCCCCTATTCTAATTTCAAGTAGGGAAATAAATTTAGGCATGTTTTCATCATTATTGAAATTGAGTAAGTTAATCAGATTAACGTGATTTAATTTTTATTTGTGTTTGGTTGGAGAGCTACAATAATCTAAATCAACTTCCAGGGCTGATTAAGTGAGAAGTGGGGATAGAATAAACTTTTTCCGCCAGAGTGGCATGAGTTAAGGTATCCAGGGTGGCGCAAGCTTAATTGCTGAAGTATCTGAGCTAGAGTTGCAGGTGCATTTTAAGTGAAGACTACTGGAATATTGATTTAGCCATAATACCTGAAATTGGTATGGAAGTGAAAATATTATGCAATTTGCATACAAGAAGTGACTCATTGCCTTAGGTTCTAACTCAGTTAAAATGTTGTTGAATATCCCTATTCTTCTGGTTGAAATAATTCAACATGCTAGTAAAAATGGTGTTGTTTCACCTTAAACATCTGTGCATCATGGTTGCTTTAGTTAGAAGTCACAAGGTCTAATTTCATCTCTTTTAGTTCATGTTCGTGGGTTTGACTAAACTATGCAAAGAGTTCAATTTCTCAATAGAGGTCATTATTATACAAAATGCTCTACCATTTGTTTGGTTTGGGAATATACTCGCTTATTAAATATATATCTGCTTCAATAGTTGGGTAGAGTTTTGGCTGATATATCCTTAATTCTGCTATGTGTCTTATAGTATTTCCTAACCGTTTTAGAGTTCACAAATTTAAAACAATGTTGTCTGACTCTTCTAGTCTCTTATGATATTTTCCATTTCTAATTGGAAACTTTCCTGATGCAGGTACTAATGACAAGTTCCCCTTAATGCTTATCTACACTTCTTAATATAAAATAGAATTAATAGAAGATAATATAAGACGGAAAAGATGATGATATGGTAAGTTGATTATTTTTTGAGGCCAGGAAACGGTATTTTTTACCTCTATGGCATCTCCTGGCCATAATCATCCAATAGATTAGTTCATTAAAGACATGACAATCCGCTATAGATTATAGCAGTATAATTATAAATACCCCAAATTAATTTGGCCCTTGAATAAATTAATTACAACTGTTTCATACCAATTGAAGGCAATACTACTCTAATAATTTGGAAGACTTTCAGCATAATATTAGCACCTCAGTGGTGTATATTCATTTTTCAACCAGCTCAATCACGTTTGTCATACAGCTGACAAACGCAGTAAATAGGTGAGAAGAATATATGGAATTCAAATAATGAGGCACCCCTAATTGGGACATCAACAGGCTTCAATAGTACTAGGTACTCCCTATTTGGGCAATCCATGTGCAAGTACTATCGTGCCAATTACAAAAATTGATATACAAAAAATTATAATATTTATTAATTGTGATCACATTAAATTTGAATATGCAATTATGCTTATGCTATAAACCCACTTGATTCACACAAGTGGGTACCATAATTAGCCACAATAATATTATATCATAACTATTATTAGCTATGATTCTCGTGTTGTATATATGCAATTAAGGCGGTTTTGAGGTGAATATAATTTAACAGATTATGCATATGAATTGGGAAGTATCAAAATATCCATCAATGAGAATAATCTATCAGCATTGCCGGGTTCCTTGAAGTGTTTCTTTTTGAGTCGACCACCAAAATCTAACATTCCCCCCAATTGACTGTAATATAAAGCCTGAGTTTCCCAATTTTTTCCTCAATGTCTGTAAACAGTACCTTTTCCGCATATTGTAATTTCACTGCAGCTCTTGATCCCAAACAACGTCGTCAGTTTAATCAATTGGACAGGTTATGCATATGCATATGTTCCTAGGCTCCCTTCAGGAGTCAGAATTGGGTCATCTCATTTCTTGTGCTGACTTTAATGATGTCTATTCATCCTGAAACAATTGTCAAGAAGGAGTTTATTCCAGCTGTTGAGTTTACTCAAGGCTCCATGGCTATGAACTTTGGTCACGTTTTTCAGCAAATCTTTCAGCAGACATTTTCAGCTGCATTTTTGACTCTAAAGATGCAAATTTCTTGCTACAGTCTCTTTATCAGGATAAAACCTTCTGGTGGAGTTTATCTTCGCCCTTAACCATTTCTCAATGTCTTGGGCTTATTCTGCAGCACTGGGCTTATCAATTTCCACATCAAGTTCAACTTCTTGACCAATGATGACTGAATATGTGCAGCTTTTTAACCCCGTTTGTCATATTATTGCCAGAGATGCTACCATGTGGCCTCAAGGTTTCATTTTAGGTAGCACCTTCATTAAGGAGATTATCAGTTCCTGGTCTGTGACGCTTGGGATTAGTCTCAATTAAACTTCATCCTTGGGGCTAAATACTCATGACGTTCAGGATGTTCATTTCTGTTTGGCCGTTTGGGCAGCCTTTGAGGCTTTGGACCAGGATAGCGCTGTTGACTATCTCCCTAGGATGGCCTTACTTGGCCATCTTATGCATATTTTTCCTGACCAGATGTCATCAGGCTGATTGCTGCACATCACCCCTTTATTGAATGGTGGAAGATTCATATATTGTGTGTGGCTGTCAACACCAGAGATCTATCAATACTGCATTAATTTTCTGATTGACTGTCTTCTCTTGGGTAATTGCTTCCCTTTCAATTGCAGGCTTGATTGGATTCTCATTAATGGTTTTTGCCTCCCCTACCAATTGTTCGCTGGGTAATCAGCTACAATTAATATGCAGAACATCTGGTTCTATGCTGCTACGGCCCTTTTTCTTGTTGCTCAGTAATTAGATTGGGCCAAATTGGCGCATGTAGAAGAAGATTCTTTTCTTGAGTTACCTCCCCCTTGAAGCAGAGAAATAAAAACCTTTATTAATTAATTTCTTTTACCAAGTCATAATTTTGCAATATAAAATTCATTATAACTATATATACTTCTCTCTTTTACTATTATTTGTTTTTTCATAAGCTATATGTTTTATTTATTTATTTTTTTCTTTGTAATTATATTTTTACATATCATTTTCTATATATGATTTTTTCTAATCTGCCCTCTTTTTAAATCTTCTTATGAATTTTTTATGGATTTGATTATAAATATGGACTTTTCTAAACTCTTTGATTGTATAAACAAACCTTTTTTTTGTCTTTTCAATAATCACAAATGGGCTTACTCAAATGCAATTTAACTTCTGTAATCAGCCCAGTCCGGGTTGTAGTACAGAATAGTACCTCATCACCAACTTTGAATCTGGTCAAATCAGTTGTTCTAAAGAATCCTTTTCATTTTAAACCTTTTTAACAGCGAAACTGTTATCAAAGGCTAGAGCCTATAGCTTGATTAAAGTATCTGCAAGCTTCTTGACATATTGAAGGCAACTTTTCTCCTCAGGATCTTCTAAGACTGAATATAGCAGCGTTGGTAGGGCTGGATGCCTTCCATATAGAACCTGGAAAGGCTACATCTTATTGGCGGAGTGATAAAATATGTTGTAAGCAAACAGGGCTAAGCTTTTGAAACGTGCTCCATTCAGATGGTTTTTAAGAGGTTAGCTTCCAAATAATGGTAAAAAGCATCTCTTTATACGCTCAACCATTCCATTTGCCTCTGTATGGTAGGGAGCAGAGAGCACACCTTTCACTCCCATTAATTAGTTTTGCTTCATGATAACGTTGGAAGTAAAATTACTTCCTTTATTAGTCAGTATAACATGTAGACAACCATATTTGTGAATGACAATTCTAAGGATAAACTTGGCCATCTTCGCTGCACCTATTCCCAAATAGCCTTGGCTTCAACCACTTAGTCAGGTGGTCAATAGCCACAATGATATACTTGGCCTTAGTGCTGTCATGGAAAGTGGTCCAACAGCATCTATGGATACAGTATGCCAGGCAAATAGGGTTCACGAGCTAGTATGATGTGCTCTTTCAGAACGGTTTTTCTCCTTGGCATTCAGAGCAACACTCCAGTGTTTCTTGAAATCAAAGTGCATTAACTCCCAGTAGTCATATATTTTTAGATGCTCCTTCATCTTCTTGAGTCTACCATGCCTTATGGACTTATGAGCAGCCATTATTAGATCCGTTTGTGCCAAAGGGCTTGGAAAAATGATCTTCTTTCCTTCAATAATTTTGTACAATGTTCCATTTTTTAAATAAAATGTCTTTTCGTTGATTTGTGAGCAATTTTTTTACAGATTTGGGATCGTCCTAAATTTCCTCACTATAAACTTTTTGCGCATTTTAATGCACAAGTTGGTTAGGAAATAATATTAAAAACACTAGTTGTATGATGACAACTAGTAGGTTGAGTCTTCAAAATAAGTGGCAAAGAATCCACTCTGGTAAACTGTACTTTAAAAAAATAAATAGAGATCTTTATTCCCTTCAATCTTCAATTTAAATGTAAATATAGAAAATATATTTCAATTAAACTCTGTTTTTTATTAGAGAATGCTAAGAGTTTTTATAGGCAGAGGCAGAAATCTTTTCAGATAATTCTCTGAAAATCAACTGATTGGTCTCCTGAAACTTCCAACCCTTAGGTCTAAGCTCTGATGATGGTGAATGCCTTCGTCTTAATTAATCCTCAGCAATATAACCTTTCAAAGATTGGCAACCATCCCCTTGTGTTAGGAACCGTACACAGATGGGCTGAGTCATGTTACCTGATTATGATTACTAGCTACCACCAAAACAAGCGTTTAAATGCTTCATTAGCTTTGTAAAAACGACCCTAATCATTCAACGCCTCTGCTTGAACAATTCAATATGCCAATCTGACTATTGGCAATCAAGCTCTTTAAATTTCCGAATTAACAATTTTGGGGATGATCCTCAACAAAATACAAATTAAAATTAGATGTAAAATTATATCCTTTGGTTAAATACAACTAATAATTTAGTTAGAATCATCCCTGATGAAATATCAATCAAAACCAATCGTCAGATTATATCCTTTGGTTAATTACAACTAATAATATAGTCAGTAACCATTGCTAAACAATAGATTTCTTTTAACAGCCTTCAAAAATACTAATTGGCAAGCGAGATGATAATGTGGTCAACCAGATTTTCAACACATCCCCCCGCTTAACCAGATTACCCAGTGAGACAATTTTTCAGATGTGATTGCTTCTTCTCAAGACTTAACTAACAATCCTAGTTCAGAGGTTTATCTTCCAGACTTAACCAACTCATTAGTTCATCAGTCCCCTTCTCGCTGCCATCTCTGTTGAGAGTGGTCCTATAGCCTTGTGCCATACCAGGACTACTTGGGCATTGTCACCGGGCATAGCCTTGAAAACCTGTACTCCCCCAGGCTGGACTCTCCATTTGCAATAAGAGCGGATCTTCTTAATAACTAGGGACTACTCATGGTGGATCTAGTTTCATCCTGTCTTGATCCTACCAACATATTTTAGTGCATTAGACTAATTCCAGCAGACCCAGTTGCAACCCAAGATGGCTCTGCCAATGCTAGGAGGAACAACACCCAAAGATTCAATGTGCAACAAATTAAATCTGATTTGCAATATATTTTTCATTATTATGTTATTTTTTTCTTTTTATGTTATTTACTGATAAATTTTTCACTTTTTATATATATTCTTTTTAGTACCAATTTTTAAGAACTTGCTATGAACTCAGTTATTATATGACCATTTGGATAAATTTTATTGTATAGGCATCCATTGCCGATTTGGAACTTACTTTGAAAGGGCCTATCTATAAGGCATCCAGCTTATTTTAGCGTCTGAATCCATGCATGTCACAATAGAATCTTTATCCCCAACTTTGAATCTTTCTTATGGGTGGTCATTTTTTATCATCATATGTTTTAGCCTGCATCCTTTTAAAAATGGTTTTAGCAAATTCTTGGGATTGTAAATGATCATAGTGTTGGCTAATCAATTTAAAATTTGGCCAGGACTCATCCCCAAAGCTATCTCCAGTGCTGAGTATAGAATTGGGGGTAAGGCGGTCTTTCTTCATAAAGCAATTTGAAGGGTGCTTTCTCAGTTGAGGAATGATAGCGACATTATAGGTGAATGTCACCAAATCTAAGTACAAATCCCAAGCATATGTTTTTACTGCAACCATCTTTTGTAACATAGCGGCTAGGTAGCATTCACTCTTAACTAGTCCATTTATCTCTGGATGATATGGGACTGATACAACCCTTTGATAAAAGTCAGTTCTTTCAATCAGGGTATGACAAAGTATTTAAATTTCACTCCGTTATCATTCAGGATCACTTGGGGACAGCCATACTAATATATCAATTGATCCAGAATAATATTGGCAGTATTTATTGCATTGACCTGAACCATAGCCTTGGTTTCAATCCATCAGGACATGTGATCAATTTCAACTAAGATATATTGCATTTCTCCAGTGCTTGTACTTAGAAGTCCCATGACATTAATTGATACTATATGCCAGGCAAACCATGGTCGCGCTAACTGATATCTGGCCACATTTTGTGTTGTTTGTGGAGCTGACACTCTGCACAACAGGAAAGGAAATCCGCCTTATCAAAGTTTGAAGATTTTCAATAGTAATATTAAAAATGTGCATTAAAGTTTTCTTGAGGCCACCATAGCTGACAACTTTGTGAGTGTTGCAATTATTTCTATTTGTTTGGATGGTTTTGGGAACAGAAGCCTTTAGTCATTCAATAGTTTGAATAACTTTACGTTCTTTTGTTCTGTTCACTCCATGGCTTTTTGTAATGCCATTTGAACTTCTAGTGGCTCGTCATATAACTCTCATTTCACCAATCGTTTGAATAGGTCATCAGCGCAATCTTGTACTGCAAGAAATTCTGGCAGTCTGGATAATTCATCAGCGTTTTGGTTTTTATCCCTGGTACAATTTTCAACTTCATAATCATATGCCTGCAATTTCAAGGCCCATCTTGCTAGTCTCCCTTCAGGTTCTCTTAAGTTATGCAACCAACAGAGAGATGCATTATTGGTTACAACTTTGAAATGCATCCCACGAATATAAACACAAAATTTATTGCAAGTGTAGATAACTACAAGACAAGTGCACTTGGTGAATGAATGATTCCATTTTTGGCCTTGGTTAGCACGTTTGTCGCCCAGCGTGATTCAGTTGAGTTTCTCATGGGGCCCAAATGTGACTATTGACAAATTATCAAATTCCAGGAAGCGAGAAAAAATATCAAATTATAACCTATTGTATAATTGTCCAAAATCACCACAATTGTGTTTGGACTATTTTAAAAAATACTATAATAAACTGTAATAAAAATAATATTTTATATATAAATATATTAGGACAAAAAATTTAGTACAATGTGAACTTATTTGATATATTTTTTTTATCTAATACAAACTTCTTCACACAGCTGAGAGCTTCCTTTTGTGCGCCTTTTTCTTATGTGCTCCTTCTGATCCCCAATGGTAGTTTTGAGTGATTTTTACCAAATCAATTTCATTTAAGATGTCATATTTTAAATTGCTTTGAGCGATGCTAAACCTACAAATTGTCATATGCATTTGTCGCCCTAGCACCCATATTTGGGTGATGGGGCCCCCAAGGAGGCTTATTCATCACCCATATTTGGGTGTCATAGAAACAAACGTGTTAAAGCATGGATGACATATGCCACTGGGTGCTCTTCACCTTGTTTGTCCACTTGATTATATATGGCACTCATTGCCATGAGTGATGCATCTGGTTGTATAATAAATGGTCTGTTAAAAATTGAACATTTGATTATTGGGCTTGTCATCAAATATTGCCGCAATTTGTCAAATGCAACTTGGGCCATCTCATTCCAATTGATTCCTTTTATTCGGATCCTTAAGTAGATGGAATAATGGATCTGCATTTTTTGCAAAGTCCCTAATAAAACAGCAATAATAAGCAACCATCCCGACTTGGATATCATAAACACTTTTCAGTGATGCCATCCACTCAATAGCATCGATTTTTTGTTTTTGAGTATGTAATCCAACCGTGTTATAACAAAGCTTATATACTAACTGCTCCCTAAAGAAGTGACAATTTTAGGGCTTGATTTTAAGATTGGCGGCGGCTAATTTCTTAAATACTTCTTCTGATTGTTGAAAGTGCTCTGTGAATGTTCAACTAAAGACATTGATATTTTCTAGATAGACTAGAACACAGGACAATTTGAGGTCAATAAGATGGTATCCATAGCCTGTTGAAAAGTTTCAGGAGCATTGCATAAGCCTTGAGGCATCCGTGTAGGTTGGTAAAGTCCTTGTGCCATTATTATGGCTTACTTCTTGTGGTCCTCAGGTGACATATTAATCTGCCAATACCCTGAGATGAGGTCCATCGCTGAAAAGAATTTAGCCCCACCTTTCTGATCCAATGCATCATTAATCCATGGCAAGGAGTAAGAGTCTTTTTTCATGATTTATTAAGATGGCAATAGTCAATTACAACCTGATTTGACCTGTCCTTCTTTTTGATGATTAATATTGGACTAGCCCATGGGCTGGATGAAGGCACAAGCAATATGTGCTCTAACAACTTTTCTACTTCTTTGGAAACTACTGCCTTAGCCACTTGGGACCTTCTAATAGGTCTCATTCTAATTGGGGCAGCTTCTCTAGTGTCAATTTGATGAAGTAAGTTTTCTGTGCACCCTATATCATGGTCATTTTGAGCAAAAATAGTATGATATTGTTTGAATAAAGCCAATACTTCATTTTGCTGATCTTTGGTTAATCCCAAAAAATTGTTTTCGAACAATTAACATATGAATGCTTCCAGATGAATCTGGTAAACCCATTTCATCTAAATCTTTAAATTTGTGGAAGGAATGGAGCTCTGTTATATTGATTAACTGGGCGATTGAAACTACTTGATTTTACTTGATTGCAATCGGCATTTTTCCCAGATTGGCTAATAGGGTATGAATTTCCTCATGACCAGGAATTAGGATTACTAAAGCTACCCAAGGTCCAATTCTTTTTTTTAGTACTAGAACCCAAGGTCCAATTCTTGATCTTCGCCAGAAAGCCTCAATTTCAACATATAATTGCTCAGGAATCTTCAGCGTCAGTCCAGTATTGACCACTGTCTGCATCTTAGGCAGTATGATTAATTCTTTTTTTACTCAGATTAGAATTCCTTAATTTTGTTCACGCATTTTGGTAAAGTCTGGGTCTTTTTCCAAACTAGTTTATAACCAATGGTAATGATGCCATCCATATACATCACGTTTATAAAATTATTTCTCTGATTGAGGGGGACATCCCCTTTTGATGATAGATCAATGGTAGTTCTGGACCAAGATTTTCAGAGTATTTTCCTTAAAGTCACACTTTATCCATACTTCCACATGAAGTTGATGCTAATGAGAATATCATAATTTTAATTGGGTAGAACAATCGCTGGCTCAGACATGACTAGAGATCCAAAACGAAGGGGTAAGGCACTATAAGCCCACAGGAAGTAGTAGTGTTGGGCCCAGCTGTACCATACTGCTTTTGATGTGCTATATCTGGCGAAATCTTTGAACATTCTACTAATTTGGTGACAATATCGATTGGTGCACTGATATCTATAATAGTCCTTACTTCTACTCTGTTAACCAAAATTTTAGCATAAGTACACTCAGATTATTTAGAAATTTTTGTATACTGGATGTATAGCGGCATTGGTTGCTGAATCCAGAATCTGAATAATTTGGACTGATATACAGGAAATGAATCCTTGATGGTAGCAATAGGAATCGAAATGTTAATGTCTTCCAACTTCATCTTTAACAATTTGTCTTTATTGTCAGCATTTTGGCCCTTTTCCAACAGTTGACGAGCAGATGGTTGAGCAACTTCTGATATAATTTTGTGATTAATTGAATTTGCTTTTGATTGAGTTATTGCATGTATATTTGAACCTGTGCTCATCTGGGGAGAATCATAAAAGGAACCTCTATAAACAGGTCAGAAATATCAATTTTGGTAGGCTTGTCTGGGGAACTGGGCAATCTGTAATCTAGATTGTACCTCATCTATACCACAGGGCCTTTCCTGACTCCTCTTAGGTATTTTTTTCTTAACAATGTTCACCTGATCCTTTGGTTTCTTAGTCAAGCAATGGGCAGCATAGTGTCCAGTATTTCTGCCTCTGGTATAAGTGATGTGTGGTGCATTACTAGGCCATTTTGGACGTCAGGCTTTTTTACCATTTTATTTTGAAATCCATTTAGGCTCAGAATTCTTTGCCAAATTGAATTAAAAGGCAGTTGTTGTTTTACACTTCAATTTACCGATCATAAGCGGAGTCCAATTCTTTCAGGTGATCCATCATTTGAGAAGTAGCATTAATTTTGGTAAATTTTAATGCCATAAAACGGTGCAAATCCTAATAAGGTTGGAGTGCTCCTTCATGGAAATACAAGCGTCAAAATCACTCATGTTATTAACTCCCATCAGGATTTGTGCTTCTTCATAGAAACAGTTGGCAAATTCTCCTAAGGCTTCATCTTTTTGGAATTGTATTCCCATGAAATCTGCTTTTGGTTAGCCATTTGTTCAAGGCTTCCAAATTCCTTCATAATTGCATATTTTTTCCTCGTTATATTCAAATTTCCTTTAAAATGGGGTAATATCAAGTTTAGACAATTGATATCTAAACAATTGTTAATGGTAACAGCTTTTTGGTGATCACTGCAACCAAACA
Organism: Massospora cicadina; assembly: GCA_022478985.1. Taxonomy (NCBI): domain Eukaryota; kingdom Fungi; phylum Entomophthoromycota; class Entomophthoromycetes; order Entomophthorales; family Entomophthoraceae; genus Massospora; species Massospora cicadina. Next base: position 41,515 of record JAKSZP010014681.1, read on the forward strand.
TGGTCATTTAAAACTATAGGTATAAAGCTGAGATATTCTCCCTGTGAAAGGGTGGCAATTTTGGGGTGGTCTGAAATTTCTCAGTTTCCACAGGCTAGTTTTCAGGAAGAGCAGTGTGGCTAGCCATTCTAGCACAGTTGGTGTGCTGTCAGGGGTTATCGCTGAAATGGTGGCATAGCCACTTGGTATATTTTGTGTAGGCTGAATGATCCCTATATTGCTTTCAATTTCATATAGGTCCAGGTCCTTAATCAATTTCTCCAGTAATACAAGTACATTGATGTTTTTCCAATTCTTTTACTTGTTTCTGGAGCTGACCGTGTTTCTCCCATAATAGCTAATTTTCCCAGCCTCAGATTGAAATACTACTTTGAAAAGGAGTAGATCCTTCCATACTTTAGAATATTTCTGCTCAAACTCAGATACTTTCCCAAGAAAACTCATTATTTCTTCAGCAAGAAGGTTGACATCTTCTTCCACCTTAATAACGCGATTCTCCATTCTAAATAAATTGTCCTGAGCCATTGATATTATAATAGTCTGATTCACACTCTCCAGCTCATTCCATAGCCTCTGAATCTCACCCTAAATAATAGACAGAGTGGTTTAATTTGACAAAAATCAACTATATCCCCTGTAGTGAGCACCAAGTGTAAACTTTTGTGGGTAGTTTACTGCACAGTTTGGTTGGGATATAATTAAAAAACACTAGTTGTATGATGAAAACTAGTAGGTCGAGTCTTCAAGATAAGTAACTTACAAATCCACTCTTGCAAACTGTAATTGAGAGAACAAATAGGGACCTTTATTCCCTACAATATTAAATTTAGAAGTAATTTATATTAAATAAATATTTAGTTAGACTCTGTTTTTATTATAGAACGTTATAGGTTTTTATAGGCAGAAGGCGGACACCTTTTCAGATAATTCTCTGAAAATCAACTGATTGGTCTCCTGAGACTTCTAACCCTTAGGATTACTTCTAATGATGGCAAATGCCTTCGTCCTGGTCAATACTCAGCAGTGTAACCTTTGTCAGACAATTACATGTCTGATGTATAAAATAGAATGGTTTGGTGGTAAATGATAAAAAGATTCACCAAAAGTCTTTGGTCAATTCCCGGTGAAACCCCTCTATTTTGGGTAACACTTTTGCTAGTACTTTATGGGCAAATACCATGAGTTAGGTTAGTCAAATTGCACTGACTATGCGGCGAATTCACGGTGTCCATCAGAGGCTCCTCCCCAGTCCAATCTAATTTTATAAAATCTACCATGCAGAGACTGGCACTTGTATAAAGTCAGAGGGGTCCAGCAAGGTGAAAATATTTTTCCACCTTCTAATTAGTCTAATATATAAAATCGTTACCTCATGGGTTCATCTACCTGGCTGTCACTTAACCATCTGCTCTAATATTGAAGTGATGTGAGTCTCAACCAATCCAATAGGTCAATCCAAATATTCCATAAATTTGGACATTATTAAGCAATTTGAACTTTGAGCCTTGACATTTAAGTGATAGCATTGACTTACTAAGAGGGTCAGCTTCTTGACCCTCTGACTGCTACTGATATAATTTATAAAAGCAATCTTTGGGCTTATTTGAGGTTTTTATATTATTAATAGTAAAGTGGTCAATAACTCCCTATTTATTATCCCGCAGTCAAACCAACTTATCCTGCAATTAATTGTTGGATTCTAGGTAAAGAATGTAACTGCGAGCATAAACAAAACCTAAAAGCCACCAAGTAGTGCTCACTACAAGGTTAGTACACCACAAAGCACTGTTAAAATGGAGGGTGTTGGGGTGAATAACCCTCACAACCTCCCCGAAGTTTCTGATCCCTGGCTAGATGCTTTAAACCCAGAAGCTAGCCAGCGCACTTTCTCAGCTTAAAACACTGGAACAGCGCGTTTGCCATGCCTCTCATGAGGCTGCCCCAATTATTTCAAAAACCCATTAAGAGATAAATTTACCAGGTGATGGTAGCATTGCGTTGTTCCTCTTTGTCTATGAGGTGGTTATGGATGGGATAACAGATACCCAAAAACTAATTATATCCTCTCCTGCATCAGCCGCTCTGCCCAAGAGGTGATGGTACCTTATATGACCACCCTTGAAACTTAGCAGAGGTAAAAACTGCGCTCATTGAGGAATTTTGATCATCGTAAAGCTTACATAGGAAAAAAACAGGCGTTTATGTGCATAAGTTTACTTGATGTGAATCAGTTGGCACCTTCGTTGACCAGTTTTACAGTGTGGTCCAGCCTCTTCTGCTTGCCAATATGCTTTCCTTTGGATGATGCAATTGCTGCCTTTTTGGCTGGATTAGCCTCTTACCCTTTCTTAGCTCAATATATTGTCTCAGTGAAGCGTTCCATATGGAATGTTTGGGATTAAAAGAGGCAATATTGGAGGTTGCTGATCTACATGAAGTTATGCCTACCCAGGAATTCATACTGACCCCTCCGGTGATGACTACCTTTAAAAGTTATCTCCCATGGGGGCGTCCCAAACTAGACTGCCCTCGTTCATTAGAGGTTAGCCAGAGGGCATCAGGGGTAATAAGATAGGGCTCTCTCTCCTCACCTCACCTCAAGTTAGCTCTATGTAACCAGTTGAGTTCTCTTCACACCCTGAACTCATCTCTAAGGGGTCCATCACTATGGCTCCACCCTCACGTCACCCAGAGCCATCCTCCATAACAACTAAGTCCTCACCTTTGACCCTGCATTGAAAGAATTCTTCTCCTCGAGGGGCCTTAAAAATTGGTGCAGCTAAAATGCTCCCTCCAAAAGCCAAAAGGGTAGATGGGCAACAAAAGGCCCTCCCTATGAGGATAACAATCCAGTTTCTCAGCCCCCTCCTAGAAACTCGTTAAAATGTATTGACAATCCCTCTGATGGCAAGTCTGAAGGGGTTGTGAAGACGTGAGCTATTATGTCTTGGGAGCCCCAATGAAAGTGAGATACAGGATAGGTTAAGGCTGGAAAGAATATAGATAGCCATGATACCCTGATGAACCTATCTCCAACAGTTGTTGTAGTTTTCAGAGGTGATCAATATTGCCAGTGATGCTGACCAGCTTATTGGTGCAGTGATCCGATCTACCCAGCAGGTTCATACCCTCCAATCTATTAAAGATAAACATCCTGCGATGGCTCAACGCTTTGCGTCCAATCTCCATTTAAAGAAGATTCTCTCCCTCCCTCTACTTTTGGTAACACAATTAATAAGGTAGAGGTTGTCATCAATAAGGTGCGCATTTTATCCATCCTTGATATAGGTGCTCCAGTGAACGTAGTCTCTTCAAAGCTCATCAATAAAATAAGTTGGCGCCTGACCTGAACTATTCCCACAAGTTTGTAACTGTGGTGCCCAACAACAAGTGAGCTATGGGAGCCTACTTTTCTCTACTTATACGTAATGGGAAGCTCCTCCTATCAGCCCCCACTGTGTCATTGAAAAATAATACATACGACTTGCTCATTGGCACGCAAATCATGATTGAGTATGACGGAATTATTAACATAAAACAGGGATTTCTCTCCCTTCTAAATTACGAAGTTCCCCTTTTTATTTACCAATGATGAGCCTAATAATAAAGAATACACATGCGTAGTTGAGTACCCTTCTTCCACCCTTACTCTTATTTATACCACATTGGGCAGAAGCACAAATAAGCTGCCTGACTCTTGTAGATGCTTCAGAGGGCCTTCCATTGTATGCATCAGAGTAGGTAGCAGTAAAAGCGGTTGAACAAAAGGTTATGGAAACCAAGATTACTATGCAAATCCGCAAATTCAAACCGCACTTAACAAGCATTGATGAGATAAGTCCTTTGGAGCCTCAGGTGTTGCCAGGTATCCTAGATCCTGCCTACCAGCGACCCATCAATCTCCTGCTAAAAAATCTTACCAACAAGGGCATGGTCGTAAAGAAGCATCAGGAGGCTGGAAAATCTCTGCTGATTTTAATGAGGACAACTGACAAGTTCATTATATTGGGTCTATGTTAGATATGGGACTACCTACGGATTAGCAGATATGCGCTCTGCCCCACGCTCCATTTATGAGTATTTAACCCCCGCCAAACTTAATAAAGTTCATACTTTACTGGAGTCTAATAGCGACATCTTCTACAGATCTGATACTGATTATGGACCTATGAAGTGTTGGACTCATACCATAGATGTTGGTGGTGCTCATCCTATTCAATCCAAGCCTTATTGTAAATATAAGTTTGAGGAGCTCCAAATGAGGACAGAGCTGAAACAGTAGCTGGATGCGGGGCTGCTGGTCTTTTCTCAAAGCCCATGGTTTCCCCTCTCCTTCTTATAAAATAGAAAAATGGAGGTCATCGAGTAATTATGTACTACCACAAATTGAACAACTTGATAAATAAGGATAGCCATCCTATTCCCCGCATTGATGACGCCCTAGCCCAACTCTCCAGCTATAACTACTTTTCCGCCATGGACTTGGCTAGCGGTTATTGGTGAATGGACCTTTCTCCCCAAGATCAGGGTAGATTAGCTCTTATTTGCAGTGAGGGTCTTTTCCAACCTACCCAACTACCACAAGCGTTGTGCAACGCTCTCGCCACTTTTCAAGGGACAATGGATCATATCTTGCAGGATCTGAAATTTAAGCTGCGTCATCGTCTATCTTGATGATATCATGATGTTTTTCAAGACCTTTAATGATCATCTTACCCACTTAAAAGAAGTGTTCCAACGCCTGCGTGCTTCTAACATTAAATTGAAGCCATCCAAATGTACATTTTTTAGCACTAGTGGTGTCTAACCCAAAATGGGGGAGCCGCCACGCTTTCATCCATCCAAATGTACGTTCTTCCAGAAAAAGCTGGATTTCCTTGGACACGCCATCTCACAATATGGGATTCAACCTTTACAAGATAAGGTCGCAGCTATATCCAAGATGCCAGCGCCCAAAACTCTTTGTGATATACAGGTATTCTTGGGCATGATGGAATATTACCATCAATTTATCCCCAAGTTCGCCCACCTCAGTGAGCTCCTCATCCATTTCTTGGCTAAGAACGCTCCATTTTATTGGGGTGCGTAACAAAAAGACACGTTTGATACCCTAAAGTAGTTATTGCAACAACGGCTGATCCTCCGCCACCCTGATTATGGCAAGCCCTTTATACTGTTCATTGATGCCTCTGATTAAGCCGTTGGAGATATCTTGGTTCAAATGGATGAGAATGGGGTCGATCACCCTGTGTCCTACTTCATAAAAATGCTCTCAAAAGCTGAATGCAATTACAGCGTCACTGAGAAGGAGTGCCTTGCTGTCCTGCTCGCTTAAAACACTACTGCCCCTTCTTATATGGGACTTCCTTTAAAGTGATTACTGACCACGCATCCTTAAAGTGGTTGCAGAATATGAAGGACCCCACGTGACAGTTGGCTTGCTGGGCGTTAAAGCTCCATCATTACAACATGGAAATTGAGCATTGATCAGGAACTAACCATATATATATGGGTTGTCGCGGTTGCCTGCCCTTCATTTAGATAATAATGAAGCCAAGAGGTTACATGACCTCCTGATGACTCTCAATACATGGGGGGATGAGGATGACCTGTGCAAAAGAGGATAGTTTGGCACTCTCACAACACCAAAGTGGAAAGTTGTACAAGAAAGTAGGGGTGAACTGGTTGCCCTATCTCTGGCCATCAGAGTGAGAACCTGTCATTTTGGAGTCCCATTCTATTTTAGGGCATAGTAGGGAAAGGAGGACTTATGAGTGAGTCAAAGAGCGCTATCACTGGGAGGGCATCGTGGAGGCCATAACCGAGATCCTGGATGCCTGATTAACCTGTAAGAAGCAATCCAGCTTCAAGGCCCAATATCAATACCAACCCACTACACCTCAACAACCCTTCCACGCAATAAGTCTAGATGTTGTTGGTCCTCTAACCCAGAATACTGTGGGAAATCAATATGTTTTGGTTGGCATAGACCAATTTTCCAAATGGGTTGAAGTTGTGGCCCTTCCTGCTCAATTTGTGAAGTTCAAGGCCACTTTCATCCATCTGTGTATTTCTGCTCGGCATAGTTAACCCAGTTTCTTCTCTGTGATAATGATAAACTTTACCTCCAGAGTGGTGAAGATCTTCGCTACCTTCATGGGCACGCAACAGCTCTTTTCAGCCCCCTATAACCCCTCAACCAATGGTACCGTGGAGAGAGCAAATGAGACCCTGGTTTTATATTACAAAAAATAGACACATCAGACCACCTTCATTGGGATCAGTACTTACCAAGTGCTCTCATGGCCTACTGTATCAGTTACCATAGAAACCTTAAGATGTCTCCTTTCCATGTTTTTTATGGATGGGAACCTGGGGTGCCAGCATTGTCAGCCAAAGACATTTTCATTGAAGGACTGAATCTGAGCAAGCCATGAATAAGTTGGCCCAGCACATCATTCAGTACAATCAGAGGCTATGACTAATTTGGCCTTAAGTGTCACAAAGGAGGGTAAAGCCTCTAATGAGCTTCGTCCCCTTATTCCTTCCTTCCAAGTATCTGACTTGGCGCCTTACTACACAATCATATCACCACTAGAAGGGAGAAACTTTGGTCTATTTGGGAAGGACCTTTTGTAGTCACTTACAAGTAAGGGGAGTAGTACTCCATCAAATCCCTTGCTATAGGAGATACTATCAACTGAGTTCATGGCCAATTCTTGTGGCCGTATTCTCCCCCAAACTCTTGAAGGGAATGATGGCAGACAATTATAAGTCTAATTTATAGAAAAGGGTAGTTCAGAGGTAAATGATGAAAAGAACAGCCAAAAGACCCTGATTGATTCCAGGTGGAACCCCTCTAATTATGGTAACACTTTTACTAGTACTTCTCAGGCAAATACCATGAGTTTGGGTAGTCAAATTTCACTGACTATGTGACGAATTCAGGGGAGTTCATTGGAGGCTCTTCCCCAGGCCAATACTAATTTTGTACAATATACCCCACAGATACCAGAGCCTTTTATAGGGTCAGAGGAGGTCCAGGAAGGTGGAAATATTTTCCGCCTTCTGATTGGTCTAAATATATAAAATCTTTACCTCATGGGTTCATCTACATGGCTGTCACTTAACCATCTGCCCTCATATTGAAGTGATGTGAGTCTCAACCAATCCAATAGGCTAAATACCATTATTCCATAAATTTTGACATTACTAAGCAATCTGAACTTTGAGCCTTGACATTTAAGTGCTAGCATTGACTTACTAAGAGGGTCAGCTTCTTGACCCTCTGACTGCTACTGATATAATTTATAAAAGCAATCTTTGGGCTTATTTGAGGTTTTTAGATCTTTAATAATAAATTTTTGAACCCCCTTTGCATATCCTGCAGTTGAGAAACAACTTCTCCTGCAATTAATTGTTGGATAAAGGTGAAAATTGTACCCATGAGCATATCCAAAAGTCTAAAAGCCAAAAACTTTTCACAGATTAGCAACCATCCCCTTGTGTTAGGAACCATACACATATGGGCTGGGGCCATGTTACCTGATTGTGGCTACTAGCTATCTCCAAAAAAAGTTATACTGATTCAGTATCTTCATAAAAATGACCCTACCCATTCAGCGCCTCTGCTTGAACAATTCACTATGGCAATATGACTATTGTCAATTAAGCCCTTATAGAATTGCCTAATTAATATTGTCGTGGATGGTCCCAATAAATTAGTAACTGAAGCCAATTGTTAGATTATATACTTTGGTTAATTACAACTAATAATTTAGTCATGGATGATCCCCAACGAAATATCAATCAAAACCAATTGTCTGATTATATCCTTTGGTTAATTATGACTAATAATTTAGTTGGCAACCATTGCTGAACAATAGATTGATTTTAACAACATTTGAATTTCTAATCAGCTTATTAGATGGTTAATGTTGTTTAATAAATTTCAAAACCCACTGATCATTTTATGGAACAGCTCATCTGTGGCCAAACTGACAGTGACAATTGTAGGTAAGCGGGATAAACAGTCAGCATCTTGGTGCTTCACTCCTGCATAATGCTTGATCATGTAATTATAGGCTTGAAGTATTAATGTCCACCGAGTTAATCAGCCCTCTGGTTCCTTCAAGTTGTTAAGCCATATTATGGACAAATGATATGTTACAACCGTAAAGTGAGTGCCATGCAAATAAACCCAAAATTCCTTATAGGCGTATATAACTGCCAAGCATTCCCATTCTGTCACTATTTAGCTCTTCTCGTGGACATTTAAGTTCTGACTAGTATAGGCGATTGGATGTTCCTCTCCATTTTCCCCTATTTTGATACAAAATGGATCCAACTGCCATGAGTGAAGCATCAGTTTAAACAATAAAATTGAGCTCAAAATCTGGGTATCGCAGAAAAAGGGACATTATAAGGGCTGATTGAAGCTGATTGAATGCCTCTTGAGAGGCCCAATTCCAGTTAAATATGACCTTGCCTTTAAGTAGATGAAATAACGGATCTTTAATCTGTGCAAAATTGGAAACGAATTGGCAATAACAACCAATCATGCCCAGGAAAACTTGTATATTTCGCTTGGATTTGGGACATTTCATCTTCGTTATTGCATCTAACTTAAATGGCTGAAGTAGAGTCCTTTTTTGTTTATAAGAAGCCCAAAATATTTCAATTAGTCTTTAAAAATCGGAACTTCCTAGGTTTCATTTCAGATTAGCAGTCTCTATTCTCTTGAAGACCTCCTCTAAAGATCCAGATGGTTGCTGAAGGTGTGGCTGAAGAAGTTTATGTCGTCCAAGTAAACTAACACACAAGAAAACTTTAAAATCCCCAGGATTGTGTCCATCATTCTTTGAAATGTAGCCGGGGATTACATATCATTTGTGCCATTCTTGTCGTCTGGATTAGGCCCTCTTAGTTATGATGAACATTTTTCACGCTCCTTTTCAGGGATATCAATCTTCCAGTATCCACTAATTAAGTCCATATCATAGAAGAAATTCGCGTCTCCAAGTCAATATAAGGCGTCTTCAATCTGTGGAAGGGGGTAAGAATCCTTATTTGTGATGTTATTTAGTTTTCAATAATTAATGACAACCTATTTGCTCCCATCCTTCTTTTTTACTATCAAATTTGGGGCAGCCCAAGGGCTCTTTGATAGGGCCAACAAAACACAATCCAGGAGCTCTTTTATCTCTTTTAAAACAATTTCTTCTTCTTCTTTTAAGCGTCTAATCAATCGTAACTGTATGGAGTCATGATCACCTGTATTGATAGTATGTATAACGTTACTAGCACAACCTAAGTCAAATTTGTCCTTTGCAATTAATTCTCAATATTTCATAAATAAATCCTGAACTTGAGCCTTTTTCAGGTCAGTCAGGTTCCCTAATTCGGCCATAGGAATAACATTATTGATACTAATGGTCCCTTCATCAGGAAGTCATATCTTATCTAGGGTCCCACATCATATAAGTCTGAATTTCTGTAGTAAGGAATAATTGTAGGTAGGAAAAAACTTGATGAATCTGTATATCAGTGAGCCTCTGCAGGTTTGCACATAAAATGTGAATCTCTTTATGCCTTATAATTACTATAACAGGTGTAATATTCAGCTCTAATTAGGACTTAGACCATGGTTGGAATATTACCCATAAAGTCCTTATGGAGATTTAATAGTCACCCCGTAGGGATGACTACTTGAGTTCCAGGCAGCACAGTAATTTGCTGAGTGAGCGTATGGGTATTCCTTTTGGTTCACAAATCTGCATTGAAAGGTCCTTAATCTTTAAGCGTGATTTTGTGTACTCAATTATGACTATGCCATCCTTGTAGGCCAGGTTAAAAAAAGATTTAGTGTTTCTTTTTGACCTTACCACTTTTGTTATAGTATAGCAGGATGCTCTGCCCAAGATGGTGAGCGTATCTTCTCTGTGATCTGTTACAACACCAAATCTTCTCAAGAAATCAGTCTCAGTCAGAATAGCATAGCTTGTATTTGAAAATACTATGGCTGGTGCTATCACTACAATAAATCTGAAACGTGATGTTAGCATGCTGTAGGCCCTGAGCGACTTAGTGTTGTTCCTGACGTGACACTCTTAGCAGTTGGCAACATTGGGCGCAATCTTCAGCTTCTTGGCTAGTTTGGTGCTGACAATGTTGATAGGTGCCCCACTATTAACAATGGCCCAAACCTGAACCTTATTCACTAGAATATCTACATATGTACATTCAGAGTAGGTATCAGAATCGGTTAATAAGTGAATACTGGGGTGGTTGTTTAGTTCCAAGTGGGACTTAAGACTTGAGCAGATCTATGGAAAATTCTCTGCTAAAATCTTTATGGTAAGGCAACTTCACGTCCTGTAGTGTGGGCAGATCGGATGAACATTTAGGATGGCTATTTAGCTCTTGATCAATGACCTGTTTGGCAAGGGCTTTGATACTTCATCCCAAGCTGCTTCAGTGACCTCTAGCTGCTTTAATCTTTTGCTTTGTATCAGGAGGTAACCATCTAAACATCATCAGTCACAATGTGGTGCAGGCTATCTTTGGCCACTTTGTCAGCCAAGATAAGCTTTTCTGGGTTGGGTGTAATGTGTTAGGGCATTGATGGAGGATAGAATTCCGCCTCTACCCCACTTTCTCTTTTCCCGCCTTTTCTTCATTATCAACCTTTAGGGCCACATTCACCCCAGGTTTTTTATCTGCTCATCTCTAGAACTGACTAGCAAAGTGTCCCTTTTGGCCACAATTATGACAGGTAATCAGCTCTTGTTGTTGATCAGTTTTCTGAATTGCAGGACAATTGGTCTTTCCTTTATCATTCAAATTTATATTCTTTTAGTCCTAAAAATTGAACTATTGAATGATCCTGGGCTGATTAGGGGCGTCAAAGCTATTTGTGCACTTTCTCAAATAATCAGTGAGTTCTAAAGCTCATATGGTTTGATTAAAGGCTAGTATCATAACATGTTGCAAGTCATGGTATGGTTTGATAGCATGCTCCATGGCAATTTTTGTATCAACTTGTCTATAGCATTAGACCTGAGTAGGACCTGAGCCTCGTGGTAGACCTATCCACGAAGTCTCTGATGGGCTCGTTCCTCTGGAATTCAATATTGAGCAGCTCTGTTTTTGGGCTGATAGCTTATCAGGCTCTCCGAATTGCCTTATTAATGCGTTTTTCATATCTGAATAGGAAACATCGTCACCCAGATAGTGCATAATAAGGTCAACACTATAAAAGTCCAGGCAATCGATAGAAAGCTGTCAACTTTGCTTGATCAGATCCTCCTTACATAGCTTTTTGAACAATTTTAGAAACGAATTCACATTCCTATCTTTGTCAAACTTTGGCAAGTTTAAGGGCTTAAATTCATCACGCCCAGAATTGGCTAGAGGAGTTACGCTTTATCTGGAGTTCAAACATTTTAGGAAACCTCTGTCAGAATTGGTCCATGTTTGCAACAAGCGTTATTGGAGTTGGAATAGTAGCCAAATTTTTGGTCATATAAAAGCGTCTGAAATATCTGTTTCAGCATCCTTCTTGACCCCTGAAGACTCTGCTTTGTGGAATTGTTATGAATTTCTAGATTAAGGCTCCTGTTTTAGCCTTGGGTTGTTTCCTCAGTCATTTTATGCTCAAATAATTAGAGGTTTTACTGCTCTCCCCCTTGAGGACTAGGTGAACAGTTGCAGCTTATCCCTTGAGGACATCAATTTTCTTCTTAAGGCTCTCACGTTCTTTTCAAAATGTTGTTTGAGAAGCCAATATATGCTGAACATCTTTGGTCAGATCAGCAAAATGGTCATTTATTGCTGATAACTGGGTTTAGAGCTCTTTTTCTACTTAACAAGTTCGACATTCTTGCTTGCATAGATAATACTGTTGACTGGCGTTTCAAGAATTCTTCATGTATTTAAGCGAAATCCTCCTCATAATTTGGCTCTACTGGCATGGCGGCCAGATCCTCAACGCTTTTTTTAAAATACCTAGCTCTGTTTTGGCATACTCATCGAGCCAAACATGTTTTTCTTTTAAGTCCAGATGGTTTCTGCGAGCAGAAGTGGTATCTTCAGTCAGACATTCGGTCTGAGAAGACAGAAATATGGAGTTATTTCCAATTTCTGGCATCGTTTATTGATATTATGGACCCACTCACTGGTCAATCCATGGTGAGTGAGAGCCTCAGATGCAATATTCAGAACTTTAGTCATTGAGTTTTTCTTTTAAAGTATATAATCTTTTATGGACATTGTTGGTCTGTTCTGTATTTTTGATGAGTTACTTTCTGACTTTGGTGAGCTGGAATTTATCTTATCCAGTAGGTTATATTGGGAATATTACTCTTTCACTTGAGCTCTGTATATCTCTGTAAGCTCAAACTTCTGCTGAGCCAGAATCCTTTGGGTGTTTTTAATGGATGGTTGTACAGGACTGACCAAGGACTTTTTGGTTGCTTGTGCACTAGTGAGGCGTCTGGCTAGAGTTGCCATTATTGCCTCTCTTTATCGCATATACATCTTCATTTTGAAGGCCTGATTCTTCAAATAATAAAACAGACCAAAGTATGGGTCCGCCTTAGATGTACCTATCCTATACCCATGAAAAAAGGTCTCCATCATCTGCTTTACACTATTTGGGGTGAACTTGAAAGGGCATTTTGAGTCCACATGCCCTCCTCCCGCCGTGATGAGATCTAAGGAGTATGAAGTACTATCATCAGTGTTTTGGCAAGAATTGAAAAAGTACTCAGTGATTTATCAGTCACTATTTTATATCATTTTTCAGATCTTCTGGAAACTTCTGCCTGGTATCTGGATTGATTATTCATATTAAATGTTTAATGCGGATTTTTAGTGAGCATTACTTGTTAGTTTGAGGATTTACTTGCTCATTTAATATATTTCTGCTTTGATAGTCAAATGGAGTTTTGGCTGATATATCCTTAATTCTGCTATGTGTCTTATAGTATTTCCACCGTTTTAGAGTTCACAAATCTAAAACAGTAATGTCTGACTCTTCTGGTCTCTTATGATATTTTCCCTTTCTAATTGGAAACTCTCCTGATGCAGGTACTAATGACAAGTTCCCCTTAATGCTTATCTACACTTTTTGATATAAGATAGAATTAATAGAAGATAATATAAGACGGAAAAGATGATGATATGGTAAGTTGATTATTTTTTTGAGGCCAGGAAACGGTATTTTTTACCTCTATGGCATCTCCTGGCCATAATCGTCCAATAGATTAGTTCATTAAAGACATGACAATCCGCTATAGATTATAGCAGTATAATTATAAATACCCCAAATTAATTTGGCCCTTGAATAAATTAATTACAACTGTTTCATACCAATTAACGGCAATACTACTCTAATAATTTGGAAGACTTTCAGCATAATATTAGCACCTCAGTGGTGTATATTCATTTTAACCAGCTCAATCACGTTTGTCATACAGCTAATATAATACAATAAGTGGGGGAAAAAGTTTATATGAAATTCTAATATTAATGCACCCCTAATAGGGACGTTGGCAGGCCTCTTGATAGTACTAAGTACTCCCTATTTGGGCCATCCATGTGCAAGTACTATCGTGCCAATTACAAAGATCACCATACATAAAATCTAATATTTATTAATTGTAATTGCATATAATCTGAAATTGTAATTAAGATTATGCCAAAACCCACTTGATTCACCCAAGTGGGTCCCATAATTGGCCACAATAGTATTTTATCATAGCTATTATTAGCTATGTTAATCGGGTTGTTTAGATGCATATAAGGCATTTTCTTTCCTGTAATGATAACATTAATTACTACGATTTGATTTGAACTGCAATTTTTGATAATCACATAGGAGAGCTGGGCGTATTCAACAAAATTTAATTCTACTGAGTGAAAGCTATAACAGCTAATATGCAAAATGGTGCGCCAAAGGGCAAGAAACGCCCTGGAAGGGGACTGGGAAACATGGATGCCAAAAATAACAAACTGAGGCACCGCCTAGGTTTGTGGAGTTCACCATGAAACATAACCAGTACATGGAAATCCAGTATAACCAACCCCTTTTGAAGTTAGAGCACGGGCTCTGACTCTACCTAGTTTGGAGTCATCAACTCTGTGGGAGAAAGTGTGCAAGGCACAGACCTCCCTCTTCCCCTATGCAGTGTACGTTAACATGGAAATGGTCCCATTTGGATGGGTCAATTTGGGCTTTAAGACTGAAGAAGATTTAGATGCTGCCGCAAAAGTATGCATCAAAGCTGTCCTCCCCAAGGGCAAACGAATTGTGCGCACCGTGCACAGCAGATGGAACAAAGTGAACACTTTTTTCATCGCCTTTGACTTGCTCCCCACCAATTTTCCCCTGCAAAAAAATTGAGGAGGAGCTCTGAGCTGGACTTAAACGCTATGGAGATATTAAACAACTCAAATTAAAACGGTTTCAATTGATGCCAAGCCTGTGCATAGAAAAGGCAATTGCCATGATCCACCCAATCCCCAAGGTGGCCACAGACCTCACAAGAATACCTTGTGCAGTGCAGTTTCACCTCCAAGATGGGAAGGTGTCAGAGTCATTCTGCGTCACACTGGAATGCGCACTGCCTATCTGCAACCACTGCACCACATTGGGGCACAAGGAACATGCATGCCCCATGAAGGAGGGCGTCATGGCCCCATAATTCTGTTATGACGCCATTGATGAAAATGAAATAGAATTTGGCAAGTGATTGATGCCAACCACGCCTTCCAATGGTGAGAGGATGGGCACTACCTCATCATGGACCCAGTATCACCCAAAGCATGCGAAATGCTGCAGAAGGCTGCAAGTGGGAAGCGGCCAAGGCTACATCACTCGCAGCCTCCACAATTGACCCCAGCAGAATTCAGGAAGACATTAAGGAAATCAGTTGAGTCAACCAATCAAAACAGACTTCCCAAGCTGAGGAGGACATGGAGGAAATTATCCAAGTCACCCAATCAGAGAGGTACGCCCAAAATGAAAATTGACACAACAATGCGACTGAATTACCAAATGATATCAATCAAGAAAACTTAGCAGAACAATTTGGCTCTACTATGGGCGAAAAAGTGGGACCCAATTCTTCAAATTTGCACCCCAAAACCACAGAAACAAATCAGCGCACCGCACTAGTCCACCATGTATATGAGTGGAAGAATCTTCCAAAAAATCTAAAAACTCAATATCCATGAAAAATTGACTCGAGGTATGGAATTGGATGATGCCACAGAATATACTGGCCCAATAACACAAAGCTGGCTAGCAATAAGGGCGTTGGGTGTAGGCCGGGCGGCCCTCCCAACTGCTCCTGAGGTGCCATGGGCACCTCAGTGACAATTGGGATGCTAAACATTTAGGTAGCCAGGGCTCATGTGTCCCAAGCCAAAAAGCTGGACTTTCTGCAAAAACACCCTGTAGATATCTTGGCCATCTAAGAAACCCACTGTTTACAGGAAGAAGAGGGATCCTGGTCATCCAGGGTCTCATCATCCCTATCATTATGGACAACACACTGTAAGGTGGTGTCATGGAAATGGAAGAAGAAGTTTAGACTGGCCTGCCAGTCAGGATGTGTAAGCACCCAAAAAGCAAGCCAGAATGCAAGAGGCATCGCCAACTGAATGACTTAATATGGAGCCGGGCATTGGGAAATGACAAAGTGTTGGTGCAGCAACATGGTGAAAATGATCCCGATGACAAACCACACTGAGCCCACTCCTGACCCAGGGGGTCTTGCTGCAGGGGGTGAAATCACTGAGATAGTCTCAATGAGATTCTTGTCATATGGAGCCATTTCAACCAGGGTGGCAAGGAGACGTATTCTCTCTTGATATTGGTGGACATATGGCCACAAGATCCCCATATATTGCTGCCGGAAGTTATCGATAATGGGTTGTAGAGCCAAAAATATTGGACTCGCTGAACCCGTTTGATGACAGAGGGGTCCATAGTGACTAAAAGTACTGGTAGAGCCCATCCAGTATATGGACTAGCAGGCCACCAGGGAAATGTCATCAGAGACATGGTCAAAAGAAAAAATAAAAATTGTTTAGTTTTTTGGGTAAATTTTATTGAAGGAAAAGGAAGAAAATTGACCAACAATTTTCTCAGTGCTATGCAACTGATTAGATAGTGGTTGATTGGGGTAGTGACAATCTGTGATTGGGTCCCACAATTTTGACCTAACTGGTGAATTGTTTGGGAATGGGCGGGTTTGTTCCTTGAGAACTGACATTGCAAAATTTGGCGGTGGGCCAAAACACTGTCAGTTCAACCTCAAACGTCTGAACCGGGGCTCAGCTACATTTACAATGATTGGCACAATGGCGTTTAGCCCAACGAGCAACGGGAATCCTCCAAGGCCACCCCATATAGGGGCGGGTCCATTTGGTTGGGAACAGGTTTGGGACACCCAGCCCGCCCACGCTCAATCGCTGAACCGTCCATTTGGTCAATGGCATCACATCAGCTGCAATGCCCAAATTGCCAACAGAGGGCTTTGAACCCTCATTGATGGCGCCCGATGTTAGTTCTATCACCATATTGATCAAATTGGAACCATCAGGTATTCCAGCCAATACCTCAGTCTTCATGCCTTTCCAGACATTTGAGATTTAAGCATTGGCCAGTTTGCCACTAGAAATAGATCTGACCAATTTTAATTTGACAATCTCAGCGCAGATTTTGCTAATTCCCCACAACAGTTCTGCCAAGGTGAGTGTGGGTACTGGGGGTGGGATCTGAAGCGGAAGAGCTGTTACCCATTGCTTGTCTACTATGTGAGTGAGATTGCCCTGAGTAATGAGGGGTAACACCATCCTCTTTGGTGTCTTTTTACTCAGGAATGGGAAGATGGCCCAATCAAGGGCCAGGGGGCGTTCTCTGGGACTTACATGTGGTCATCAGAAATAACAAAAAACTAAAAATCACAAACTCCTCCTCATATCTGCATGGTCACATCCTGGTTGCAATGGTCATAAATTGAGGACATGATTTTGATAGCAAGCATCTATGCACTGTGCACCACAGCTGAGAGGAAACAATTCCTCAAAAACATCCCAACACTCGCCCTCCCACCTGATACCATCCTACTGGGTGACTTCAACTGCTGGGATAATGCCAAAATGGACCAATGGCCTAATCCCAAGGGATACCCTCCAGGGCACATCAAGTTCCATACAAATGGAGGCATCCCTAGGCCTACACAACACCCTACCCCCAAGTCATTACTCCTTCCCAAAATGACCTACCCCAACATATGCGAGGGAATGCTCATCTCAATGAACTGCATTGACTACATCCTTAAACCAAAAACACACCACTCAAACATCTTCAACTTCTCACCAAAAAATCAATTTTACCAACTACTGACTCATTTTGGTGCAGCTCTCACCAACCCAAACTCCCATATAGGCGTCGACCTGGAGGAAGCTACACCCATAAAACATAAAATTGTCCAAAATATCTGACTGGGTCGAACATGAGGCCACAAACACAGAATCCACAACCCCACCTTAATATTGGATCCCATTGAAACCTGGGCAAATTAAAAACTGAACTAATAAATAAAACTCGTCACGTTGCTTCACAAAAGCACACTGCTGACACAGCCACAATCAAGAGCACCTTAGAAGAACTGTACCACCTCAAGCTCAACGCCCCAAAGTCTGGATACAGCACCAACTGGGGGCACATATGGGCGGAAATATCAGCCCATCTAAACGCCCTCATTTTTGAACACCAGCACAAAATCAATGTATCAAGAAAGGGTAAGTTCATAAAAGAAGGCAAAACCTGCTTGATGTTTTCTTCCGCCAATTCCACTACCACAGCAACCAACCCACGTTCACACATGTCCACAAAGTTGATGGCACCATGGCAACTGACCCAATGGAGGTCAAAATGGAAGTACACCACTACTACAAAAACTATATTTTGACACCACAATGGACCCCCCAGATAATTATAGATTTCATACACACAGCCATAATACAAAGAGCACCGCCAGACTACACCCTCCTAAACATAAACACAGGAGGAGCTCTGGGATTCAGTTTACGGTGCACCACGTAGGAAATGCCTAGGGCCTGATGGGATACCTTACGAATTCTACAAAAAATATTTCAAACAAATCGCCCCCCTCCTCTTAGCATCAAAGAATTAGTGCCTGCTGGAGACACGCCTCCTGCCTGTAGTCTAGTACTCCTATGTCATAACCCTGTTCAAAAAGGGTGCCAAATTGGACCTGAAAACTGGCACCTAATTGCACTCTCTAACACTGATGCAAAACTAGTTACAAAAATTAGCAACCAGATTAGGCACAATAGCCTCCAATATCCTGTCGCCCAATCAGTTTGGGTTCATACCAGGGCGTTCAATCTGGACCAATATAAACTCCGTCACCAACATATGTCTGTCCAAAGCAACTGGAGCCCTGGTATTTCTAGACCAGGAGAAGGCATATGACCACATTAGTTGGCCATACCTGAAGGAATGCCTAAGCGCCTTCAAACTCCCATCCAGATTCATAAACTGGGCGATGCTCCTTACAGAATCTGCATCCATGGCTTTATGCGGCCCTGGTTTTATAACTAACAAGATCACACCACACAGAGGGCTCAAAAAAGGGGACCCCTCATCCCACTGCTGTATAACTTCAGCTTTGATTCACTCCTTTGCGTTGCTGAATCACGCTTTATGGGCATAACTGCACAAGGCCAATCACCAATCAAGATACTAGCCTTTGCAGATGACTGCATAACTGGTAAAGCTAACAATAATGATGCCCGCCAACTGGAACGCACATTAGAGGGATATTACATCGTGAGCAACGCGTCACTCAACAAAAGGAAAATGGAAATATCTCTCTTAATCAAGTACACCAACAACTGGGCTATAACACCCAAACCTCACATCCCCCCACGAAGGAACAGCCCCCTCATCCTTCCCTTCGCATCGCCTCCCTCAACCAACCCTGTCCACCGACTTGGGGTATAGCTGGAGACAGGGTGGTACGCTAATGAGACAATAGATAATAACCTACTACAACGGATGTCCAACCGCGTCACCTCCCTTAATGGAAGATTCCCAGGACTAACGTGGCGAGTAACTGTTGCCAACTCGCTCATTCTCCTGATGCTGTGGTTCCCCGCACACACAATATCTTTATCACCTACTTTCATGTCCTCAATCCGTGAACTCATCCAGGGCTGGCTGTAACCTAGGACCTGGCCACCTGTACATGTGGTAACACTCTTTGGCCCATGCTCCAGTGGAGGCATGGGCCTAATAGACTTTGAGGTCCACGCCAACAGCATATTGGGCACCTGGATAAAGGAAGTCTTAGCCCCAGACCTCCCGCAACAACACTGGTCCAAAGCAGCGAGGGCCAGCTTTGCACAGGCTCTAAAACTATCAAACCCACACAACCTGTACAGCCTGTTCACATATTTTGCAAAACACCCCAACAAATCAGGCCCCATGGAGCTCCCCCACATTTCAAACGCCTCCTTTACACCATTTGGCACATGGGGTGGTCCGTCACACTCACAGGCACTAGTCAGGGAAGGGGCAGGCCCAGAGCCCACTTCACATTAAGGAAGCCAGAGGACAACCCCCAGAGGGACACACACGACGTGGCCCCAGTCAAAGCAAGAATTGACTACCTGGATGCTTTAGACATCCCATATATCTCACAACATAGAATACAATATGGAGGCTGATACATCATCGCTCCTCCAACCAAGGGTAAGAGCTAACACATGGCGTTGCCTCAGAAGAACCTACAGAACATCACATCACTACAACTCTCTCCATGCAGCATGCGCAGTGTGTGGAGGGGATGACACCCTGCACCACCGCCTCAAAGCATGCCCCCATCTAGAGACATAAGGCGGGAAATTGCGCGCCTGCTAAGGGTCCAAAACAACCAGGAATTATCAATCTTCGGGATCCTCCTCGCGCTCCAACTTGAATCCCCAATACCACCTACCCTCCGCTTCCTAATGGTAACTATTGCAATGTGGACAATCCACACCTTAGCTTTGGATGCTTTCAAGGGAACTGTACCAACCAACCATGCGATAATCAGCAGATTCCACGTTCACCTACTGGAACACTTCCAAGCCTGGCTTTACAGATACATGAAGCTGAGGCAACAAAGGCTCATAGAGTCATGGTTTCCAGTCTGGTTTCTGAACATGGACCCCTTCCTCCACACCTGCTCCATAACAGGGGAAACCCCCTCAGAGTAGCACACTCAACCCTCCCATACCTGGTGGTACTGGCTGTCAACAGGGGCGGATCATTTACTCTGGGGTGCCTAATTTAGTTACACTTCGCCTTCCCCTATCCCATTATGTATTTTGGTATTACCCATCCCCCGGTCAGCTTACCTTGGTTAAATAAAATAGATGAATCTAAGGCAGTTTCAAGGTAAATCCTATTTAACAGATTATGCAAATGATTCAGGAAGGATCAACGTTCCATCAATGGGAGTAATCAACATTGACGATTTTCTTGAAGGGTTTATTTTTGGGTAAACTATCAAAATCTAACACCATTATTAAGCTCAAGGTTGTTAAGGCAGTATTGTTCGTCCACTAAATATTTAAGTACTTCGTAAACTTGGTAGCATGTTAACAAGATTTCTGATAATTGGCTAATGTATCCAACTATTGAGTCGTTGATTTAACTAATGGAACTGTCATAATTTTTCTGGGCTTCAGGGTCAGCAGTTTCAGCAATTGGTTGTTGATCCACTTCAACTCATGGATAAGCTTTTATTGGTACCATTTGGCTAATAGTGGTAAGAAAGCTAACAGAATTTGCCCCTGTAGTGAGCATCACAATATTAAACTATTACTAACACATAATAATAAAAAGGACAGGTTAACTGAGTCAAATAAAAAGATATCATGTATGAAGTCACATACCTTAAAAACTTATAAAACCTTATTATCTAATATAAAAAATATTCAAGGTGGGTCAACCTTGGGGCAAATATACCACACCGAGAATTTTTCTAGCCAGTACAGGTTTTAGACTCAAAAACTGCACTATGGTGGAAGCCCTTATTATCTAATATAACTTATTATAAACAACAAATGAAGCACACCATAGTATCTTAGTAATGAAAGTGGCTTGGGGATCATTGTTAGGCATCCAACGTGAAAAATGAAGATTTAAATCCAGCCTCAGATGCCTCATCAGCCACAGTAGGATTTCTAAACATCTTGACATCTCTGCATTTGATTAGTGGGAAAGATGATCATTGGGGATTGTGGCTAGGTTTAAGTTATAAGTGGAATATGGATGGAAGGAATTTTATCGAATCAACGCTATATTTTATTAGTACTAGTGGTGCCCAACCCAAAAGGGTGTCCTCCACACACATTTATTTGTGTTGTGCCAAGCCAAGGGATTATTAGACATAATAAAGTAAACATATTATGGTTCTTGGCTTTAGCCTAAGCATCCATATCAGAAGGGGAAGAGGGGTTGGGGGATTATTGTCTGGCACCAGCTTCAGGTGGCGGGAAAAGGCAGAAAAAAAGGAGTTGGAGCGTCAATAGTTTGGGGCAGAAGAAGGAAAAGGTTAGGGTTCTCCCTATCAATGAGGTCAGTAGTGTGCATCATACTAAGATATTGAGTGAGTTGGTGTTCAGAAAAGATTATGAGTTCAGGCACACAAGTAAAAGTTTATTTGTGCTGGCGGGTTTGGGGGTAGTTGGGGTCACAAAGCAAAAATATCCCCACGTCAATGCACGTGTGGCAAGCTGCAAAGTCCGATCCTTAATGAAGAATTTGGCGTCCTTGGGGAGTATACAGGGAATTTAGGTATAGAAAATGCCCTCCTAAAGTGGATTTATCACCATAAGGAGGGCATGACGGAGGAGGGAGTTGGGGTCAGCGGCTGCATTTATAGCCTTTTGGTGAATTTTTTTTAAGCATGGAAACCATTTTAAGGATGGAATCATTGGAGGGGAGTCAAATTGGGGGGTTGTGTGAAGAATTCCAACCAGTTGAAGTCAGGTTTAATTCTGTAGGCACAGTCAGCATTGTTGATCCATTCAAGGGCATCAAAAGTGTTCACTAATTTCAGCGCTGGGACAGCGACAGGAGCTAGTAGGGTTTCAGATGCTGATTGGTCATGCACTGTGGACCACAGCAATTCTTCCAGAGCATGAGCAGCCATCTTCTCCAGAATGGGTCAGGGGATCAAACTTTGGTTTGGCAGAGTGATGGGAGCAGCGTCCGCAGTGGTTGAGTGTGGGGGAGAATTTAACCCTCATGAAAAAATTTTAGTAAAATCAGTAGCGGGGCTTATGCCAGAGGGAAGAGCGGCAGAGGCACCTTCAGCAGAAAATTCTGGGCACTTGCAGTTTGAGTGGTTGAGAGAAAGGCAAAAGGGACAAATGGCGCGGCCATATTCAATGCATGCCCAGAAGGGATGATCAGGGGTGGATCTGATGTTGGTAAGGTGGGTATCATGAGGTGGATGTTACAACAGAAGAGGTGTATTGTCACGAATGCATGGGGCCCAGAAAGGCGATTGGCACCATTTGGAACCACGAAATGCAGCGCAGGGTCAGTACTGTATGCAGCCAAGCCCTCCGTGAGATCATGGAGGAGGCGTTTAGGGGAGATGGGAGGGCAAGCCATCAAACTGGACCACCAGTGTGTCCTCATCTATCAAGAACGTTCAGATGGTTGGTATTGGTGTATATTTGTAAATTAAAGGCAGCTATGCTGCTGCCATGGCGTGGGCTTCACATGAGAAGCCAAGGTCAAAGTACCCCTAAAAGGGTAGATGTCTATAAATCTAGTAGGTTTTTTATACATCATGGCCATCTCAATAATGGCCGCGCTTTCATAGGGGATGAGGTTCCCATACTTGTCATGAAGGATAAAATGCAGGCTGCTCTTAGAGTGCACTAGGGGCTTTTACACCGCCTGGGATCATGCAAGTTGGTGGGTTAGGTCCCAATATGGGACGTAGAACCCAAAGTGTTTATGGGGCTAGCTGGGCCAGTCCAGGGACATTTTTATGGCAGCTGATAATTAGAGGTTTTGGCTCACAGCCACTCTACTAAGGGACAGCAGGCGTCATTCTAGTCGACATAGGCTAGATTTGGCGTGTGCAAATGCTTTTTAAATTAAAAACTTTCTTATAAAATTTTTAATTTGATTGACTAAGTAATTTAAGTGAAAGAGAGAATTTGAATCAGCGCTCTAGTTTTCACAGCTTGATTTGATAAATGAGGCCCTTCCATAGGCCTCATGGTATAAGAACAAGGTAGAATTTTAAATATAAGATGAATGAGCTATTTTTATTATCTACTCAAAGGGAATCTTCAAAGAAAGCTATAAGAAAATTAATAAAACTAGTAACCTAACGCCCTACTATCAGCAGGATGCTGAATTATATACCTGGATATGGGGGCAGTTCTTAGATTGGAAAACAATAGTTGGGAGGTAAACACTATTCTTGACTACGTTACAGTGAGATTTCATATTTAAATTTTGATTTGATTCTGGTTGACTTTATCATTTTGTATGACAATAAATTACGCTAGTGCTGGCCAAAATCATCACATATCTTTAATTTAGTTTGGTTAATTCAAAAAATAATGCTCAAATTTGCCCATTTTGAAATTTGACAATGAGTTGGGTAACCCATTTCTGATCTTTTACCTTTGACTTATTATCTTCTTGCTTGTTTACAAATCTATTGTTACCTGGCTGTCCCAAGTAATGAATTTTTCATAAAAAACTTGGTTGATCCATTTGTTTAAGGGTGGGATTGCACCAGTTGCATTAATTTTGGTAAAATCATCTTTATATAAACAGAAACTTTTGATCCTTTTCTCATAATATTCTGAAAATTCTGAAAACATGATATATTTGAGCTGTGGATCTATTCTGTGGGGTTGATTGGGAAAGACAAGTGGAAACAGAAGCTACCCATCTCACATCCAAGTTACGTCCTAGATCACAAAGCTGAGTGAGAGGAAATGCCTTAGGGTTAGTGCCTGTTAAAACTTGGAACTGGTGGCTACATACTTACCTCTTTAATGTGTACCAAATGATAATTTTTGGAGTCATTTTTCTTTTTGGTAATAACTCGCTTCAGCTCCCTTGTTTAATTGCACAGGTTCCTTGAATTTGCATCGTTTGAATTGTTATTAATAAATTATACTTTGCAGTAATAGTATGAAGATGATTACTCTGGTTAAGCTTCTTTTAGCCAAGATGATTGTTAGGTCCAACGCAAAACTGTTGCTTGTCTTATTTTTTTAGTACTAGATGGTCCTGTTGCTTGTCTTATTTCTGATTGGCATTTTGGTTTATCTGTAGGGACTTCTTCCCTCTTAAGTAGAACTTAACCTCAAATCAGGTTCAGAGGTTCTTCCCGTCACTTCTTTAGAATTTAACCTGGAGTTATTTTTAGAGGTTCTTTTTCCATCTCATCATGCAGAATCCGTGGAGATAATAGCAAGTTAGACAAAAAGTTCTTATAATTCCTAATTTCAATAACAAGAGAAAAAATAATCTAACTTATAAATTTGTATTAGTAAATATTTATCTGCTCTATTAAGAAAACCCCAAGGAAATTTATAAGGAAATTCGGCGCACAACTCTCTGTTGTTGCCCTTTTGATTTGGTGGCCATTTTTTATAAATTAACCCTCTTAGGGTCACACAAAAATAAATTCTCTTCATCAGTTTTAAGTTTTATTCCTGCAGCCTCTCTTATGTAACTCTTCTGAGTTAAAAAAAAAGGATGCTTCCCAATACCTTTGCTCAACGCTCATCAAATCACTCTTATCAGGTAAAAACCTGCTTGGATAATGGGACTCTTACCCAAAAACAGCAGTTGTGATATTAAAAAGGGTAACAGAAAAGTTTTTTTATCACATGCGTCATTACTCTCCCAACAACTCATAAGCCGCTTAGTCAATTGGCAACTAAACCCAATTTACTCCTACAAGTTAATTAAGTTATCAATAGTAAATTTGATAACCAAATCACTTCTTTATTGTCAGGGATTACACATCATGAAACATTAATGATCTGACATATTAAAATCTGTTAAATTGCTAAATATTCATTCAGGATAATATTCCAAAATGATAGGTATCATACATAACCAATAACTCCCACATTCATTAGCGGGATGAGTCCTCTAGTGGACAAGCAGATGATTTATAATCAATTAAGTTGGATAATGTGGGCATATCAAAATCCCAATACATTTTCCTGCTTGACCAAATTATCCATTAATGAAGATTTTATGGTGTTATGCACCACTTCAATTCTGATTGAGTCTTTCAGCATGGTTTAAATTAGGTCTACTGGTCCATCTCCTTTCCTCGCTTGATGCATCTATGGGTAATCCTTCTTCTTAGAACGTTCCCATTCCATGTCCTCCTTGCTGCCGCCTCTGCAGAGCGTGGTTCCTATGGCCCCATGCTTTGCCAGCCTAGTTTGGGTGTTCTTGCTGATAAAAGGTCTGAAAATTCTGTTTTAAACCAGGTCAGAGTTATATGACACTTCATTATTTAAAAATCTTCTCAGGCGGCTTCTCTGATTCCTTTTTCCTTGTATTCCCCCAGGCTGGGTTTCCATTTTTGATCAGCGCGGTTTTCTCTTCTAGGGACTACTCCCAGAAAAATCCATTTTCAACACATCCTGATTCTTTCAATATGCTTGTTCTTCCAGCAACTTGTGACTACTCATGGAGGAACTAGTTTCAACCCAAGTTGGTCCTACCAATAACATAAGGGAACATCATAAGATGCTTTTTGATGATGAAAGTAAAAAATGATATTTAATATATTTTTATGTTTATCAATTTATATTTTTTATGATTTTTATCCTATATTGTTTTTTGTATTTTTTCCTTGTGATATTTTTTCTCTTTATTTGTAATGGGACTTAAGCTATAATTAGGTTCAGAGGTCCATCTTTTGTTTCCCCTACTCTAGTTCAGCGGTTCATTTTTTGAAGCAACCAGCTATAATGGTTCAGAGGTCTATTTTTATTACTTAACCACCTATCATAATTCAGCGGCCCCCTCCTGGGACTTGATCAACTTTTTTGGTTCAGAGGTCCCCTCTTGGGACTTGACCAACACTAGGACTTAACCTAGATTTCATAGGTTCAGAGGTCCTTTGGGAACATTGCAACATATTATCCCCTAGATCCAATACTTGAGATATTTAGTATGGACCCAATTCACTGTACAATCAACAAGATTTTCTTAAGCATATAGACTTCAGTCACCAACTTGTTAATTAGCTTAAAAAAGATCCAACCACAAAGCATCCAGCTTAAATCTTTTTCCCAAACCATGGGTGTTGCAATAGACTACCCTATCCCCCACATGGTACTCTTGTATTGCTGGTCAGTTCTTATCATCCGTTATCTTTGCTTCAATCCTCTTCTAAAAAATCTTATCAACTGCCTGCAATTGCATTGCAATCATAATACTTGCCATTTGGTTCAGGTATTGTTTGGCACTCATCCCTGATACTGGTTCTACAGCAGAATACAAAATTAATGGTAGTGCTGTTTTTCAACCATATGATCATTTGAATAGCGTTTTTCCTGCAGCCATATGATGACCAAAATTTATAGGTGAAAGTAATCAAACTTTGGTAAGTTTCCCAGGTGGAAGTTTCCCCAAAACCAATTTTTATAGTGTCACAGCTAGCATTCCATTGACTCGTTCCACCATTCCATTTGCTTTTGGCTGATATGGAATGAATACCAATCCTCATATTCCCATCAGTTCGTTCATCCTTAAGATCACAAAGGAGGAAAATGGTTCCATTGTCACTAAATAAAACTTGTGGGCATCTATGTCAGTACACCACTTGGTCCAGGATGAATCTCGCCATGCTTGTAGCATCCACTTTGCTCAAGGCTTTGATTTCTACCCATCTAGTCAGATGGTCTATTGCCACTATGATGTATTTTGCTACTCCTGTACTGATACTCAGGGGTCCCATCACGTATATTGACACCATGTGCCACGCAAACCAGGGCGTACTAGCTGGTATCCTTCTATACTCTTATGAGTCTTGTGGAGTTGGCATTTCACTCAACAGGCCAGGTTGTTGGCGACATCATAGTTGATTAGTTCCCAGTATTAGTACTGGTGAATATGGTCCATAGTTTTCTTAAACCACTATGGCCAACAACTTTATGTGCAGATCAGATAATTTCCGCTCATTCTGACTGCTTTGGGAATAAAAAGCTTTTATATCAACATTTTGTCTAATTGTCCATTTTTGTATCTCAGTGTTTTCCATCGCTTTCTTTAATGCGCCTTGAATTTCTAAGGTCTCATTTCCAATATTGAGTTTGATCATCCTCTGTAATAACTCATCTGCCAGATAATTGACTCCTTGGACAGCAGGAAATCTTGATAATCCGTCAGCATTTTGATGTGCTGCTCTGGCATGGTGTATTTTCTCAAAAAAAGTAGGCTTGAAATTTTATAGCCCATCAGTTTAATCGCCCCTCTGATTCCTTCAGGTTATTAATACAGCATAAATACAAGTGATTTGTTACCACTTTAAAGTGTGTTCCATGGATATGCACTCAGAATCGCTTTATATGCATAGATTTCCATGAGGCATTTGCACTCCATCACAGTATAATTTCTCTCCGCTGGAAGTAATGTTCTTCTCACAATATCCATCAGATTTTCTTCCCCATCGTCATCCACTTGAATCTAAACGGCACCAGTTGCCTTAATGAAGCATCTGTTTGTATGATTAATTTTTAATTTAAATTCAGGCATTTTAAGACAGTACTGGTCATCAAATATTGACGTAATTCATCAATTGATTCTTGGGCCTCCTCACACTACACAAATTCTTTTTTGAATCCTACAATAAGTAGAATAATGGCTCCACAATTCTAGCAAAATCCTTTATGAATAGGCAATAGTAGACGACCATCCCAAGAATTACTTGAATATCCCAAACGCTCTTTGGGATTGACATCCGTTTGGTTGCCATAATCTTCTGATGCTGGAATGTAACCCGCTGTATCTATCACAAACCCCAATTTATCGAGCTCTTTCTTGTTGAAATGGCCTTTCCTTGGCTTGATCTTCAAATTGGTAGTTGCCAGGCACTTGAAAACCTCTTCTAAATTCTCCAAATTGTCTTAGAAGGTCCTGATGAATATATTGAAATCATCCAGATATACTTAAACGCAAGATAGCTTCAAATCACTGAGGATAGAGTCCATTGCTCTCTGGAATGTCGCTGGCGCATTACACAATCCCTGGGGCACCTGTGTAGGCTGGTAAAGTAATTGTGTGGTAATTATTGCAGAGAATTCTTGATCCTCCTTTGGCAAATTGTTTTTCCAATATCTAAAAATCAAGTCCATCACTTAAAAGTCTTTTTCATTCCCTGGGCAATTGAGCGCATCATCAATCCTTGCAATAGATAAGAATCCTTTTTAGTGATTTTAATCAATTGATGATAATTGATCCCTACTCAATTTGAACTGTCCTTCTTTGTTAAAATTAGGATCAGACTTGCCCGTGGACTCAATGATGTAATGAGGAGCTATGCTTAACTAGCTTGCTGATAACTTTGCTGACCATAGCTTATGCAGCTCTAGACTGGCGGACTGGTCTCATCCTTATTGGCGGGTATTCCCTAGTGTTGACCTTGTGATCACGTTTTTTTGCACATCCCATGTCGTGCTCATCTTAGGCGAATTTTCCTTATATCTCTTAAACAATCAAAGCACATCTTGTTGCTGCTCTGATAATTTAGCCAGCAGCCCTCAATTGAATAAAATGTTATTGCCTTCAGCAGCTTCTGCCAGTAATCTCATCTCAGTTAACATATCAAAATCATAAAATTAACTGATCTCTGCTGTCAGGATTAGGTGTAGTAATGCAAAGATTTGATTCTTTTCTATCTTCATCGGTTTTTCTCCCAGATAAACTGGTAGTAAACTTTTCTCCATGTCTCAGCTATATAATCCTCAGTGCTAATAATAGCTCAAATCTCAATTTCCTCCATGCGTTGATGACTTCTCCATATAACGGCTATGGGATTTCAAGTGTTAAACCTGTGTTAAAGATTATTTGGGTTCCTGTTAATATATTATTAATTGTTTTTATTCTCAAATGTATCTTAAAATTTTATAAAATTCCTTTGGCATTTTCTTCTGTTTTTGTCCAACTAAACTTTAATGGATGGGAATGATGCCATCATTGTAAGTTAACTTTTTGAATTTTTTATTTTATTTAAGGTGAGCCAACCTTGGGGATGATACCGCACCAGACTAAGGAGATTTAAAGTAATGGAAAAGGAGGATAAACCCCGAAAACCTCCATTCATGGCATATGATAGGCCAGAAACTCCATGGACCGCCTTGTTATTTGTTATCTCAATTTGGGGCATTGGCGCATAATGCCAACACAGTTATATTTCTTCTTTACGTAAAGTTCATCTACCAGGATTGAACTTGGGAGGCAGTGGTAGAGAGTTCATACTTTACCACTGGGGTACCCTCCCCCATCATTGATAATTAAGTTTATAAAATTTCTCTTCTTTGTCAGCGGCGATTCCCCTTCCCGCTGATATACCAAGGGCAGGGTTTGCCCCAAAATGGTAAGGTTAATCTCCTCAAAATCACATTTCGCTTAAATTCCTCAGGAATTTAGTCCCAATAATTATGTCATATTACTGATTTGCAATAAAATGTGGGAGCTTGTATCACAAGTGATATGGATCATAGTGTCAGCACACTGTAGGGTCCACAGGATATTGTACTATCTGTTCCAGCCATTATATATTCCTTCTGATGTTCTAAATCTGTTGAAATCTTCATTCATTACACCAATTTGATCAAAACGATGTTAATTGACGCTCCACTGTTAATTAGCACTTGCACTCTCAAACAGTTGACTATAATATCCACATAGGTACACTTAGAATATTGTAGTAGGGTATTTCAGAGTGTATAGTGGCATTTATTCACTGAACTGAGAGTGTAAATTAATAGCATGGATAAATCAGGGAAAGATTCCTTGATTGTGCTAATGTGGAGCTATATGTTTGCATCATCTAATCTCGTCTTGAGTGATTCCTCTGGGTTCTCAGCGGATCTCATCTTTTCTGCTAGTTGACAATAGTAAAGATGAGCCACTTCCTTCATAGTTTCAGGGTGATCCCCTTTGCTTTGGCTTGGGTTATGGCGTTTATGTTAAATTAACAACCTAATATAGTGGGTCAGTTGTTTCATTATCTACATATAGCCAGAAATATCTATATGGTCTTTCATATATTAGGAGGAACAGGTTTTTCCATAGTGCCAGATTGTTACTTTTCTACACCATGGGCCCTTTTCCTGATTATGGACTGATTTCCTTCTCATTCACCTGGACTAGAGCAACTTGCTCCTTAGGCTAATTACTCCAACCTTGAGAAGCTACTTGTCCAGGCCTCTTATTGGTGGTAGCGGATTTGAATCTTGTCCACTCGTTTTTGTACTTTAAGTTTGTCCCCATCATGACTCACATTTGTTGCTCCTTATCTACCTTAACGAATTTCGCAGCATTTTGGTCTCAAACCTGTATAATGTTGAGGGCTAGGGTTGGCGCTTCAAAGGTCACTCCTAGAATTTTTAGATGATCCTCCATATGAGATGTGGACATCTGAGTCACTAGCTCTGAAGTCATTGTTCAGTGCAAATCATGATAGGGTTAATGCTCTGCTTGTATTGCAATTCAGGCGTCAAAATCTGTTAGCACTTTCACACCAGCTAGGGTCTGTGATTCCTGGGTAGAATTGATCTGCAAAAGTTTTTAGAGTTTTTTCTTTTCAGAATTGAATGCCCATAAATACCTGCTTTTAATTAACATCCGCATAGGGTTTCCAGTTCTATCATAATGGCTTCCTTGGCCTCATTATATTGCCAATTGTCCCCGTTTAGATGAAGTGCACCAGATTCTGACAATTGGTGTTCAGTCAATTTATGGCGGTCACTGCCTTTTGTTAGTCATTGAATCTAAACACCTTCATCTCAAATAATTGGAAAACACAGGGGCGTTATCCCAATGAAACGTGGGTAATTTTATTGTGATCCAAAATTCATATGTGGTCCACTGGCAGGAATTCCTGCCTGACAACTTGATTGACCATAGGAGTAACTTTAAGGGTCATTTCCAAAATTTCTCCAAATGACCCAGGCATATTTCTGGGTGGTGAGATCTCCCCAAATGGAGTCTTGTGCAGGTTGGTGTCATCTTCTTCTGCCTCCATTTGCATAAAATCGCATTGGTGATTCTCCAGTTTTTCTATGCATTTCAATAAAGACGCTATTTCTTCAGTAATCTGTCATAACCATTCTTAATATGCCTCTCGCTCAGCCTTCTGAAATAATACTTCTTTGATTAGTTCACCTTCCCTGCTCTTCAAGTAGTTGACCTTTCCACAGAGGTCGTTGTTGATTTTTCCAATCTATTTGACCTCTTTCTCAGCCTTCATCACCCATTCTTTCAATGTAGTGAAATTGGCTTGTGACGCTGAGTTGAGCACATTCTTTTTTCCGGTTTCCAGTTCTGTCCAAAGCTTTCATAATTCATTCTTATAAGACATGGTGATACAAACTTCTTATTAAATCTGTCTTGAAACTCAAACTACCCTGTAATGAGCACCAAATGTTAAAACTGGATACTGATGGCTACTCAACTACATCCTGTAGTAGTACCAATTAGTAAATTTTTGGGATACTTTTACTTTTTTGGATAGTAACCCGCTTCAGCTCTCTTGTTCAATTGCACAGGTTCCTTGAATTTTCATCGTTTGAATTGTTAATAAATTATACTTTGTAGTAATAGTATGAAGACGATTACTCTGGTTGAGCTTCTTTTAGCCAAGATGATTGTTAGGTCCAACGCAAAACTGTTGTTTGTCTTATTTCTGAATGGCATTCTGGGTCATCTGTAGGGACTTCTTCCCTCTTCAGTTGAAAGTATACTCATATCAGATTCAGAGGTTACTCCAGTCACTTATGTAGAACTTAACTTAGGATTAGGTTCAGAGTTTCTTCTTCCTTCTCATCATGCAGAGTCCGCGGAGTTATCAGTAAGATAGACAAAGGAAAGACTTATCCTTCTAAAACTCTAATTACAAGAGAAAAAAGTCTAACATGTAACTTTATTAGTATATATTTTTCTGCTCTATTAAGAAAACTCTAAGAAAATTTATTATGGAATTTGGTGCACAACTCTCTGTTGGCGCCCCACTTGGATTTGATGGCTTTTCTGATGAATTAACCCTCTTAAAGGCACACGAAAATTAAATCTTCCTCATCAGTTTCAAGTGGATTTTCTTGCAGACTCTCAATGAAACTCTTCTGAGTTGAAAAAAGCGTCCCAACGCCTTCACTCAACCTCATTGAATCACCCTTATTAGGTAACAACCTTCTTAGATTATAGGAACCTTACCCATAATTAGCAGGTTGTGATTAAAAAAGGTTAACATGCAAGTTTCTTTATCACAGGCGACATTACTCTCCCAACAACTTATAAGCCTCTTAGTCAATTGGCAACTAAACCTAATTGACTACTACAAGTTAATTAAGTTATCAATAGTAAATTTGATAACCAAATCACTTCTTTATTTCCAGGGATCACACCTCATTAAACATTAATGATCCAGAAGATCAAAATCTGTTGAAATGCTGAATACCTGTTCAGGGTAATACTACAAACAATAGTTATCATACATACTTAATAACTCCCACATCTACTAGAAGGATGATCACCTAGTAAACAAGCAGATGGATTATAATAAATTAAGCTGGGTAATGTGGGCATATCAAAATCCCAACAGTGCCCCTCTTGGTTCTAGAGGTGTGTAAAGTTTTGTCCTACTTAATAGTTGGAGCCTGGAACCTTAAAATCCTAGTTTTGTCATCTGGGTAGTTGTGGTAGGCTTGTAAAGCTTTCAGTAAAACCAGACCCCTTTTCCAAATGGCAGTCCCTTCATTATATGCTTTCTAAATTCCATAGTTACAATAATCTAATTAATTGGTAAATGCGTAGCACTATGGATTTTTGGGAAAATCACATAATTTTTGGAAAAGACAGGTAGACTAGTAGTTTGGCCTCGGGCAATTACAACTTATAGCAAATAGCATATTACAATGAGATGCTGAAAATGGTCAATGATATTAATATCTACTAAAAAACAAGTTTGCGCTGGCACAAGGAATATGTTCCTAGTAATAAAAAATAAGGGGTCCAATTTTACATGGTTGCAGGTATGTGGTAGATCAATGTTTTTTATAATTTTGTGGTTTGCACTGGCAGGGTAAAAAGAGACAATCATAACTAATAATTACTAGATTTGGAGATGCAGGCCAATATAATTTTACAAAATTATACGAGTTGACTCTGTCATGAGGGCAAGTGTTGATCAAATCCTAAATTAGAAATTATGGGATGGAGAATAATAGTACTCATAAAAAATTTACCAAATGATGGTAGCTCAAGGAAATTAGAATTTGAAATTTAATACAGTGTATCCATGCTGGTGCAGGAATGAAGTAGCTGAATGAAGCCTCTTTTTTATAATCAGTTGAATAAATATATAATTTTTATAGTCAAGTAGGTTGAGATATGATTTGGTCAAATAAAATCTCACCAACTCTATTGAGCAATCTATTGGCATTGGCCAGAGTACTCAATAACTTAATTAAATTTTGGGACTGTTGTTAACTAAGTCCATGGAGGGTTCTCACAGAGCTATGTGTCTCATGGTAAGATCTTGAGGGGGCACCATTGGGAAAGCCAATGATCAAGATAGTTTGGATACAAATTAAGCTGTAGAAGAGCTGAACCCAAATCTAGAACCAATATCTTATGAATACATTGACCAGATACATTATAGCAATGTTACAATGACTCATGTATAATGAAAAGTAACCCAGTAAGATATATAGGGTTGGTATCATCTTAAACTAAGTATAAAGAGTTCTCAATCTGGGAAGAGCTTATCTCACAAAGGTATCTAAAATAAGAATGTAAGCATGTCTTGTCTTTATCTATAGATATCCCTCAATTTTGATTATAAGGTGTACTATCTGTACCAAATCTTGACTAGTTTTATTTTCGCCAAAAGCCTATTAATACCTTAATAGGGTAAGTTTACTTAAAAGTTTGCTGTAAGCTATTAAGTTTAAATAGTTTCTTTCCATTTGGAGGACTTTATAAAAATCTTCAGATCTTGCTAATCCGCACTATGCCATGTTATAGGTAAGAAGAAAAGTTTGATATGAAATAGTGAGCCATAAAATGTGTGTGCTGTTGTATAAGTTATAATGGGACTTGTGGGCCAAATTAGAATGTGTGTTTTGGGTTAGAAAATTCAATTAAAAGCAAGATTTTTGTAGAGAAACTTTGGGTGGGGTCAACAAACGGGGATGATGATACTCTTCTTAGAGTTTATTAATCTTCTCAGCATCTGGATGAATCAAAATGGACCTGCGGATGCCCCTGATGCTTTTGTGGGAATTGGACTCAGATTTTTTGATGTGCTATGAGATTGATTGAGAGTGATGAGTAATGAAGTTACTGGGGAGGCATTGAGTGCCCTGAAGTTCTAACTCCCTAAACACCTTTGATTTTAGAGCTAAATTAAAAATCATTAAGTGTGGGGCCAAAGAAGTTGTAGTGTAATGAACTAATATTTTAAACATTAGTTTCATATAATGTTGGGATATCTTGGAATCTAGTTAAATTTAATGGTTGCAATCTGACTATCATCACCAGGATAATCTCAAATAAGTTACTTTAAATTAGTCTTATGGAGCTTGGCTGACCCAAGCAACTGCAAAATTGATTAGTTTACATGGCTAACCTAACCATATATTTTAATCATTTAAGTCTGTGTAAAAAAAAACAAAAATAACTATGGCGGATTTATGTATCTATTTCATTTACTACATGGCCTTCCCAGAAAACCAAAACTTCTCCTTGAATTATTCTTATTTTTTGTCTATTTTTGTTGTTAATTTGTTAAAATAAAAAGCTGGAGACAACCTAGAAAACTCTTTGACACCATTTATCTGATTCCAAAGGATTACTTAAGTCTCATGAAATCTACCAGGCCTCCCACATAAAAAGGTGACAATAGGCCAGCTTAAGTGCCCCTGCACCTTGACATGATGGTTAGACGCTAACTGAGATGTCAGTAAGCGCATGCTCCTTTTGTACCAATAGATGATTAGATGCTAGGATTAGTTCTTACTGCTTCATCATATTTGATTTAAGATGTCCTTTATTGAGATGTTACTATCAGATATCAAAATATCAGAAATGATGGGAAGAATACCAACTATTCAACTCCCATGACAGACTTAACACCTAGATATGAGAAGGGGGTTAAAGGAGTTACCTCAATTAATACCTGGAAATTCAATATTCAGTCGGCTCAAATTTAATCTTAGGTAAATTCCTTCAGACCAAAGTGAGCCTAAGATAACCAAAATGAATACTGACTAATCAAAATGAAGGAGCATTAGATTGTCAGGTGACCATTACTCAAGGTGACAAATGAGGCATTAAACTAAGATGAACCCACAAAAGGTTAAGAATCAAGAATCTTTCTTATGATCAACCTAAATAATACCAAATCTCATCTGACTTAATACATAAACTTACAATTTGCCCTATCAAAAATATGCTACAAAGGCATTATACCATTTGAAATGCATCGCCTGACCAAAAGCCTCCCTCCCAGATATCTTCCATAATTATTAATCCTTTTCCTTTTGGGGTTTATATTGTTAAATGTGATTTATAAAAACCCTATTCTAAAGTAACAAAAGTTAAATCACTAATTCATTATCTCAATTTTATACTTGACTTCAATAAGTCCATTTTGCCATACTTACCATAGGACGAATACTCTAGTTGAAAGGACATAAGCGGTGACTTGGCACCCTTTAAAATGAATACTATACCTGTTGTGCGTCTTAGTAAGCTAAAAGTAATGACGGTAGGGCTTCCTGGGCATAGCACCATTGAGCTTAAGAGCTGAATCCTGACAGGTTAGTGATCATTACAGGGTGCTCAGCCAACGCTTAACAATACCTGCACCCAATTAATTGCAGCATGGAAGACAACCTGATTGATAATTCAACAACTGGGTTCACAACAGGAATGGTGAAGAAGATGACAAATTGGAAGTCCACCCATAGTCA
Source organism: Massospora cicadina (assembly GCA_022478985.1). Classification (NCBI taxonomy): domain Eukaryota; kingdom Fungi; phylum Entomophthoromycota; class Entomophthoromycetes; order Entomophthorales; family Entomophthoraceae; genus Massospora; species Massospora cicadina. Next base: position 77,812 of record JAKSZP010014681.1, read on the forward strand.
CATTAGAAAGAAAAGAAATTTTATGAAGTTCATGTATCTCATCATCTAACATGAATTTCAGTAAAGGGTTTTGAGGCTTGCTTTTTGGAGTCTTTAACCCAGTAGAAAGATCAGCCATAAAAAGGTATCTTCCATGGACAGGGCTATTATGATCCTGTATGAATACAGTGCTCTCCCAGAGTGCTATGGATCAAGTGTGAATCTATATCATCATGTTATGCTATTTGTACACCCTGCGCTCTATTATATCATGCATTTACTAGAGGTCCATAACTAGGAACTCCACCATCATATCAATACCCAAGGGCCTTACGACTGGCCTATGAACAGGTATATAATTTAGCATCACAAAGTATAGGGGGACATCCACCTTATGATTGAAGCAAACAGTTCCTACAACAATCAGCTGCATAATCAAATGGTGACTATAAATTCTGGTGTTATCAATTAGTAGAGATAGCAATAAAGATTCTCTGAAAAAACAATATCAGAGTCAACAAAAATACTAAAAGATTACTTAAAGCCTTTGTGAAAAATCAAAAGACAAGATGCCAAAGCTCATAGCTAAATGCCATCCCAATCATCTATCAGCTGTCAACGGGAGGTAGAACAGATTACCCTCTTCAAGGCCTGCCTAGGGCAAGCCCTATAACAAATTGATGGGTTGGAGGCCCATTGTACCTCTGAGGCCTCATCTGTAGCTCAAAATTATTATTTCCCAAGTGTCCTATTTCAAACAGGAACTGGCATCCTGTGTGACTTAAGCGTCCACTCTTTCTAATACTGAGTAACTCAACAAGTTGTAAAGTGACATGAGAGGCTATCAACTAGTTGTGAAGACGTTTATTTAGGTCTACTTTCGTCTCAACAAAGCTAGCAACGTTGGAACACTCTTTCAAGAGAGCTAAAAGCCAGGACCAGCAAGTTCCTCAAAGAACTGAATGCAAAGAAATGAAGGATGACTTGAATCAGCACATTGGAGTACTACAGAACGAGAGCAAGCCCTTGCAAACTTGCCACCCATTTACTCGCCAACAAATTCACAATCTGATCATCTTCTTTGTATTTGAAGAATGATAATGTTGTTCTCAAAAGAAGAATTAATATGCTGGATGTTATGTCAAGACTTACCCTGGATGAAATGGAGCAACATCAATCCTCTACAGAATCTGTTATGTCAACTTGCACGCCAAGTTGAACAGAGAGACATATGTACCAAAATTACTGTATCCGAAGCTCCAGAGTACACATTGTTACAGGATTATAACCAATACTTTTAAGCCTAATTTCAAGGAAATTTCTACTGCAGAAGGGAGTATTTCATCATTCCTTTACATTTATGAAGCCATAATGTAAGGTGTGACTGATCTTAAAAAGGTTAAGAATATTTTAACTTGTTTAAGATGTGTGGATCAAGAGTATATGGTACCTCATATGGATGACATGCATACCTGATGATAAGTGAAGGAAGCACTCATTAAAGAATTTGGGTTCAAGCAAAGGACTAGTATGAAGAAACAGGCCTTCATGAGAATTGCAATATGCTAAAATGAAACCTTAGTAAAATCTGTGGTTCGCTTTTATATCAAGGCCCAAATGCTGTTGAGCTCAAAAGTTTCTACATTTAACTATGCCATAGCCACCGTTTTTGTTGTATCTCATAGTAACCTGACCGGGCTAAGAACGTCTAATATGTCAAACAAAGCTTCAATTCCATCTTAGACATCAAGGAAGCCCTTCTTGATGCAGTTGATATACAGAATCCAGAGACCTTCTTAAAGGCATCCACAAAACTCAGAGTGTATACCATGGAGGAAGTGAAGCCTAAGAAGAAGGAGAAGCCAAGATGCAGCTACTATTTGAAGAACAATTATACAAAAGATATGTGTTTATAAAAGAATCCTGCCCTTGACAAGCAAGGAAAATGAAGGTTGGCTTAGGGTCAGGTATATCTAAAGCTGACTGACCCAAAGTACCTGAAAGTAAAACATTGTTGATCGCTCATCTCACATTAATTGAGAATAAATATGGTGAAGACTCTGAAGTGGATTATTATGGCACTGGTTATTAATTTTTAGAATCACTCGCTGAACTCACCATTATGAGCCATTTTAATGCCAAAAATATTGATGACGCTAATGCTCCAGAGGCACTTACCTCAGTTATGTTATTGGGTGCCCTACAATAAATGATACAGCCAGATATGCTAATCAATACCTTTCCCTGTTGATCTTACCCATCTCAAGTGTTTAAGTCTACTGAAGATCAATAAGAAATATCATGAGTCTGTCCTAAAGCCAATGCAACGTTACGCTTTATAGGTGTTAGTTTAATGCTGAAGTCTAAAGAAACATTATGTTGAAATTCAAGTTGACAACAATATTTAACCTATTGACCAATTAATGAATTTGATGATTGGTTATAATTGCATATTATAAGCAACAGTTTCCAACTTAAAAAGATTTTTGTTGGGAATCATCCCTGATGATAAAGAGCATAAATTTGATGATGGAATACACACAATAGCCAAATTATTGCAATAAACAATTTAATATCTCAGCAGCAGTTGCTGACTGATAAAATTATTGTTGGGGATTTTCTAATAATATTGAGCACAAATTTGATGAGGTAACAACGCCCAATAATCGAATTATTGGGAATCATTTAGAGTGGAATGGATGAGGAGTCACTGGAAACTAACGTAAGCGTTCTAACGCCGGAGGTAGAGGGTAGATCAACATGAGCCTACACAATTATGTTTGAGTTTCTAACATTAATTGTTTGGTCACTGAACAGCCAAGGATTACGCTGCCAAAGAAATTGAAGTTAACAATACCTGACAAGATTTGGTAGCTAACACTTGAGGGTCAATATAGCATAGGAGAGCAAATAATTCCCATTGGATAGCTTAAAAGTTGAGTCAATTTTTACTATAAAATTCCCCAAATATTCCCTAATAAAATCAGATCAAAACTTGACTATAACTAAGTTGTTTTACAGTAGTTGTTTAATTTTATTCTTAAGATAAGAGTGCAAGGATCAGATATCCTTAAGTTGGTTTTATCAAGTCTACACTTGGCTCTGCGAGAAGAGAATAGGGAAAGTATTCCCTACCAGTACCAAAGTATCTTCAAGACAAATAATAACCTGTCTAGCGTTGGAAAATTAACTACACGTGGCTCTTGGGCAATCAACCATAATAATAGTCTTCATACTATTATTGCCCCAGTTCATATATTATCAATCAATGCAAGTATTCAAGAATCTGTGCAGTTGAAATCCGGGCGCTAAATCGAGCAACCATCTAGCTACCCAGATTTTAACACACTACCAAGGTGAAAGTGGTAATTAGAAGGTCAAAGAATGTCTATCTTGTGATATGGGACACCCATTAATGTTGTCTCCTCCTAACTCATTAAAAAAACAGCTTGCCCATGACCTTAAATATACTCAAGTGTATAGCTTTTCCAGTCTAAAAAACACTAAGGTGATAGGTGCATATTCATCTATGTCAATCTGAGTTAGTAAGTTAGTTTTTCAGCTCCCAAAGTTGCCCTGTACAATAGCCATTATGATATACTTATTGAGCGCAGTTTATGATCATATATGAAGGAGTCATCAACCTGAAAGAAGTAGACTTATCACTACTCAACTATGAAGTTCCTCTTATACTATATAATAAAGAATCCAGCAAGAAAGATTACTCTTGTCTGGTTGAGTACCCTGTTTCCACTTTACCTTTGTGATATTCTACCTCTGGAAGAAAAATGAAAAGCTACCTGACTCAGTAGATGCAGCAGAAGGCATATCATTTTATTCAACTGTCAGGATTCTCCCTGGACTAGGTGAAAGCCTTGTCCAGTGGGATAATTGATATAATCAAACAAAGGGCATAATTTGCAGATAACCCAATAATTTCCAGAATGGAGTTCAATTCAACTGGAATATTGAATCTGGGGATTTTCCCAAATTATGCTGAATTCAGGGAATATTTACATTTCCAAATTGTTATCTAATCTCTATCCACATTTTTATCTATTCCCACCTATCCCAGAAAAAGAACTTTCCTACAGGTCCCATGGCACTACCCTTAAAATCCCTATTCCTACCCTTACAATCCCTATTCATATCCTAACATTTCAAAGCACTATAAATAGTTCTTGATTACTCTAAATAAAATGCCTTTTTGCCTATCATTAATAAAATACTTGTTTATAGAGTTTTTATAAGAGAAAAACAAGTCATGAGGTTACCCATGAAAGTGAACTTCGAAGCACCCCCTTCAGATAGATGTGCCGCCAATGATTCCTCCCAGGTGGGCCAACAGCCACTAAGGATGAGAATTTAAACAAGAGGAACAATGAGTGGTTTCTACCAACGTAACACTGAGTATACCCCCAAACGCTTGCTATATATTTCTAGTGCTAATGAAACAAGTAGGTTTAAACCAAGATCTACCAGGAGTCCTAAATCCAGCCTATCACCGCCTATTGGGCTACTACTTGAAAAACTAAACAACCAATATATCTTAATCAAGAAACATTAATAGATTGGGAAAGATAAAATTCTTCTCATTGTTAAATTAACAGGGTACACATTATTGGTACTCACCTCAATTTTGGCCTACCCACTGACAATTTGATTTGAACTATCCTTTAAATCTAAATATTTTATAAATTTGATCGTGATGAACTTGAAAATGCACCAAATACTTGAATATTATCAAGATTTTTTTATATGTCAGATGTCAACTATGGTCACATGGAAGACTGGAAATATAGGTTTGACGTAGAAAATTCAACTCCAATATGACTAAAGCTATATAGGAAGTCAAAGATAGATGAGCATTACATGAAGGCTGAACTCAAGCAACTATTAGATGTCAGCTTTCTTTTGCCCTCCCAGAGTCCATGCTCATCCCTATTGTTACTTATAAAGAAGAATAATTGTGGTCAAATAATAGCGATGGATTATAGGAAGCTAAACAGCCTCAATAAGAAGGAATAGTATCCAATTCCACAAACTGATGATGCTCTAGCATGACTCTCTGACTCAAGTTTCTTCTCCACAATGGACCTCGCCAGCGGCTATTAGCAGATAGATCTATCACCATAAGACCAAGAAAAATGCGCATTGATATGCACATACTGACTATTACAACCTACCCAGCTCCCTCAGGGACTATGCAAAGCTCCTGCCTCATTACAATGGGTGATGGATCACATCATGCAAGATCTTAAACTAAGCTGTGTGATCAAATACCTAGATGGCATAATGATATTTTAAAACCCTTTATCAATATTTAGACCACCTCAATTCAGCTTCAACGGCTGAGATAAAACACCAAGTTAAAGCCTGAAAAATGTACCTTCTTCCAGAAGGAACTGGAATCTTAGGAGATGCCATATATTAGGAAGGAAATCAACCCTTGTACAATAAGGTTGAAATAATCTCCAAGATGCCCGAGCTGAAAAGCCTCTGAGACGTGCAGGTATTCTTAGGAATGATGGGATATTACCATCAATCTACCCTAATTTTGCTCGACTCCATTAACTTCTTGTCCATTTGCTTGCTAAAAGTAATTTTTTTGTTTGAGTACTAGAGAAAAGAATTTTATTTAAGACCATAATAGAATTATTTAAGAGAAGATCAATTCTATGACATCTGGACTATAATAAGCCATTAACCTGTTTACTGACTCCTATTAATTAACCGTAGCGTCATCCTATCTCAATTAGATGATGAAGGCATTGACCATCCGGTGTTCTATCATAGCAAAACGCTTCACAAAGATGAGCAAACTTATAGCGTCACAAAGAAAGAGTGCTTATCTGTTCTCCTGGCAGTGAAACATTTCTGGCCCTTCTTGTACAGTATGAACTTTAAGTTGTTACAGATCCCACTTCTTTAAAGTTACTGCAAAACATAAAAGGTCTGACAGGAAGATTAGCCCTCTGTGCTCTCAAGCTTCACCACTATGACATGGATATTGTCCACTGTGCTAGCGCAAAGCACATGAACATGGATTGACTGACTTAACTTTCCTATCTACATCTAGATAATAGCAAAGCTGAATGGTTACATGACCTAATTATGAAGCCAGATTCTTGGGAGGATTAAGATGGACCAGTTCAGAAGATGGTAGAAAGACATGATCATATACAAATGAACTCAATGGATTACTTTAAAAAAAAGTTGGAATTAAAGGCTAACTTACTTATGACCTTCAGAATGTGTACCAGTTATATTGGAAGCCCACAATACCTTAGGACATGGAGGATCCAGAAAACTTGCTGTTAAGAATTTTTTACTCTCTATTAGGTGAATCCATTAGTGCGCCAGGTCAAACAATATGAAGACTGCTGGCCCTTGCTCTTTCACCATCATTGGTGACCTTTCCCTATAAATTTTCAGGGAACCCACCAACCCAGAAGACCAACAACTTCTCCTTTTGAGGCTTAACCACTCATTATGGCTCAGAGGTCCTCTCCTGAAACTTGTCAACGATTCTGGTTCAGAGGCCTCTATTTACTCCCTCAGAGTTTCTCCCCTTCAATCCTTCAAGTTTATCATAGTTGCTGCTAGTTGCCCAAAACCCTGAGGTGTTTATATATAGTTTAAGGTTGGTAGTTGGTTGCGCTAGCCACTCAAGGTGTTTTATCCCAGTACCTAACCTCTGGGAATCTTGAGTCTACATCTATCATCTAAGCTAACCTCAGTCCACTAAAAACTTAATAAAGGTATGCAAATAAAAGATAAGATATTTTATTAAGAGGAAAATTAAACTATCTATAGGAATTTCTTGCCTGTCCACGTCATTGACATCTATTGCCGGCATTGTCAGTACTCACTGGCGATTCTCTCTGCTTATCATTCATTATCACTCTCACTAGAGATACTCATCATCTTCAAATGTCCATGATTAAGTTAAATCTCAATTTGTCATAAATTAAATAAATAAAAATATCAACATCCTCAGCATAAGTCACCAGTGTCAAGTTTAAACAAAATCTGTCAAGGATTATTCCTGATACTCTTGTGAAGTCAAAATAGTGTTTCAACTTATTTAATAAATATTAATTGGTTTTTTCTTTCTGCTCAACATCACTTTTGAGAAATTTTGAAAAAAAACAGTTATTTTTCCACCGCCGCCTCACCATTTTAATTTTTGTCCTCAGTCCAGAATCTGCTTCCCCAGTGTGGGGCAGCGGTGCTCCACCTAATAGCATTTACTGCCTAGAAGGTAAATGCATGTGGACTGGCTCATCCAGCCCGCCAAATGCAACTGGCCAATTTTTTACTCCAAGGGACTTAGTACTACACCTCAGATGAGTCCACCCAACCTTCCCCCACCTCCTAGCCCTATCCCAATCCACAATCTGCTTTTGCCTCTTCATCAAGTATGGACGTCTCTTCCCATATTCTGACAAAGCAATCATTGAGATGGCAACGGCCACCTTTGCACCAGCAGGATTTATCGACTTCTGCCCTTAAAAGGGCTATTTTGATATTGGATTCCCCACTGAAGAGGATGCAGCCGCTGCAGCAGCAATGCCCTTAATTTACAAAAACACACCCATTACCACCATCCGTACACATCTCCCCAATGATACCACACTTGTGGTGACCCTTTCAAACCTTCCCTCACACCTTACCAAACAATCTATGAGGAGTTGCTGTCAGGGCTTTCCACTTATGGCACAGACCCCATCCTCCAATTCCTTGTCCCAAGTGGTACTGAGCACCTAATCGCACCTCAGGCAATGGCCACCATTACCCCACTAGCTAACCATAGCCCAGCACATCCCACCACATGTTTATATCCCATCTGCACCAGTTCACTTCTTCTTGGCTTGCATTGACAACGTCTGCATAGTTTTCCCCCTCTGCCATGAATTGGGCCATTCCAAAAAGGCATGTAAATACAATTCAAACACTGCGAAAACTGCTAACCCCACAAATGAAGCCACACTGACAGCTTTTGAGGGGGATTTTGGCTGCCCCACACCCTCTGGCCGTGCGCTCAATGAATCAGCAAAATCTAGTAACCCAAACCTAAGCTGGCCAATTTATTCCCAATCCAACCAATTGGGAGATGGTTTGGACCCATATTCAACCCAATAAATTTACCACCACAAAACTTACCCAACCACAGCCACATATCTCTGAATAAATCCTAATCAACCAAAATCCCTGGGACTTATTAAATGAAGTGACTAAATCTAGGAAATTGTCCCACCTCCAGACTTCCCAATTAATACAGAACCTTATATTTATTCAGACTTTGATGCCCCATTCCAGCTAAAATATATGCTCCCAAACCCACCGCTACCCTTATCTGAGCGACCATCAGCTAGTTGAGGCTGTGGTGACCTCTCCCAAAATTTGCCATCTCCACAGTCTATGACACTCTCTGTCATTGAATTTAAGGAAAGGCTGCACTGTCACCCAGTTTCCCCTGTCATGGTCCCAAGACATCATAATAGGGACTGACCCCAAGGACAAGGCTGGGCGCCAGGAGTCCCAGAAGGTGAAATTACAGGGCTTACAGACCTGAAGCACACCCTAGACCAGCACTGGGTATGGGCAAAATATACCTGGGTTGGTCCTAGTGGGGTGCCAAGTGCCCAGCCCCTGATGTTGGGCCAGGCGTTAAAACGAACTATCTAACAAAAAAAATGCGAATGGTTCAATTTGGTTTGTCAAGGAATGGGGTTTTGAAACCTGTTCCATTTATGAAATAACGCGCTTGGGTCAAATCCAACTTCAATTGATCACTCGAGTAAAGTCAGTTTCAGCCTATTCAACTAATTTAAATGGCAGTATTACCCTATTGGTGAGTTGGTGCTTAGCCCACTGCAGCATAGCCCCAATTCCCCCATCTGAGCTTATGTACATTTTTCCCTGATAAACATTATTGTTGGTCAACTTCCCAAATAAAATTCCCCCATTTTACCGTTTTTTATATGTTATTCTGAACAATCCTGTGCGCGGACCCCTTCAAGGAGGGCATGCGCTTCATCAAACTTGCTGTCATGTGAACATGACATAATAGTGGGGACCAACCCCAAAGATAAGGCTGGGCGCTTGGAGGCCCAAAAAGTGAAGCTACAGGGCCTCCCAGACCTGAAGCACACACCTTAGACCAGCGGTGGGTAAGGGCAAAATATGCTCAGGTTGGTCCTAGTGGGGTGCTTAGTGCCCAGCCCTTGACGTCGAGCCAGGCGTTAAAATGAACAATTTACTGAATGAACATGGATGGTTCAATTCAGTTAGTCGTGGAGCAGGGGTTCAAAACCCATTCTATTTTCAAAATAATGCGCTTGGGTCAAATCCAGCTTCAATTGATCACTCAAGTGAAGTCAGTTTCAGCCTATTCCATCAACTCAGATGGCATATCGCCCTATTGGTGAGTCAGTGCTTGGGCCCACTGCAGCATGAACCCTATTTCCCCATTCAAACTTAAATACATTTTCCCCTGACCAACAGTCCTTGTTGGTCAACTTCCCCAATAAACTTATCCCCATTTTACACTATTTTAAATTTTATATGATGTTCTGAACGCTCCTGTGCGCAAACCTCTCTGAGGAAGTCTCATGTTCCATTACCCTTGCCATTGAAAGGACCTTGCAGCTCTCCCCTTGTGCACCATTTTTTCATCCAGGTTCCCTCCAACCTGGGTCGCTTATCACCTATTGATCTGTGCACTGCATCGTTTTTACTGGTATTTTCTTATAATATCCGCAATTTTATGCCTCAGCGATTATGGCTCCAGCACCCTCTGCTGGGCTTTAATCACTTTGGCCCTAATGGCTATTTCCCTGGCGTTGGCCTGGTGCACCACGAACTGACACGCTGGGAACAGGAGAGTTATAGACACTCTCCTTACATTAGTCAACCAACCCCTTTTTCTTATGTGCACGAACTTTTTCCATGTTTTTCTCCAAAGTGGAAACAGTGGCTGTCAGCTGTGGGCTCCAGCTGTTGTTAGCCGCACCGCTGTTTCCTCTTTTTCTTGAAGTTTGGAGCAACACGGCGTTATTTGGATTGATTCCAACTGTAAAGTATCCACCCTTTATGTTCATACCTGGTGGATTTGGACATTTTGATGTCAAAAGTTGTGATTCCCCAACTTTCCACCAAATTTATTATAATTCATTTCAATAAACGAATTTTCCCTCACCAGTGCGTTCAGAGGATGCCAGCAGAATTGTCGCAGATGGGCCTAGGGGTGTTGGCCATGGATAACACTGTGCATACTGTCGCAGTTTCAGGGATAGGGTCATTTGCATCTAAAAACGCGCTTTATAACAAAGCCCTGGACTCTATCTCTGAACCATTTATTTGTTCATATGTCTTGGATGAGGACCCTATTCCGGTGTATCAGATTACCCCTAAGAACCCATGGTTGACCTCTACCATGATCCAGTGCACACAGGAGGTGGAGAAGGAACTTCATTTAAATATAATCAAGTATATGCACCTGCAGAAGGCATGGTGGGGTATGTGGCCTCAGTATTAAGAGTGGCCAAACTACCCACCTTTTTTGATTCCAACACCAATTCTGTTTGCATGCTTGAGCCAGATGATGAAATTTTTGGTGAAGTGTTGGCATTATCTTTCATAAATAAAGACCATTCTGGGTATTCTCTATTGACTGCCACCCTCTCCTCTCCTTTAGGGAAGCTTACCACTACTATTTTGGTGGATACTGGCGCTTCTGGTAACTTTATAGACCAGTGCTTAGCCGACTACCTTGGGCTGAGTTTCTTGCCAGGTGATGTGGTTTGAGGAGGGGCGTCCCAAGGTATTCCCACTCTGAAGATCATTGGGACAGTGGACTATCAGGTTGGCAAGTACCACTTGTCTGATCACTTCAGTGCGATCAAAACCACCTGTTCCCTATCATTATGGGTGTGGAGTGATGGCGGAAGTTTGACGTAAGAACTAACCTGAAGGAGAATACCCTGTCCCTCACCATGAAGAATGGTCGCACATTTGTTGTGCCTTTGTCAGAAGAGAACGCCCAGGCAACTTGCCCCATTAGCCCCACCGTATCCCTTGTCGCCTTGCCTCAATGCAGAAGCCCTCAGTGGAAATTCCTATACCCTTTTGCTTGGAAAGTTTGGAATCCTCTTTTGATGCGGCATCTGCCAACGCACTCCCTGAGCACTCTGAGCTTGATTGTGACTTCAAGCTCACGGTGGATCTGGTGCATATCTCTTCCCCTACTACCCATTGACTGTCCAGGAGGAGGAGTTGGATGTGTGGGTAAAGAGCAGTTAGCCAAGGGTGCTATTTTTCAGCGTACCTCCCCTGTATGCTCCCCCTACTCTTTGTGGAGAAGTCTGATGGTACCTTAGGCCCTGCGTAAACTATGGTAACCTTAACAACGTTACTGTACCAGACCTTCATCCCGTCCCTTTGGATTCCCAGATTGCATGCTATGTGGAGAAGATGAAGGTCTTTTCCAAGCTGGATTGCCTCAATGCGTTCAATCAGATCCAGACTAAAAAGGGACAAGAGTGGTTGACTGAATTCCATACCAGAAAAGGGATATTCCAGTTTCAGGTCATGCCCTTTGGGCTTAAGAATGCCCCTGCTATCTTTTAACGCCGCATTGATGCAGCGTTGGGGACCTGTAGGGTTATGCGCGGTCGCCTACATGAATGATATCCTGGTGTTTTCCCCTGATCAGAGTCCCATGCAGTCCACCTTCGCCAAGTGGTGGAGCAGTAAAAGGCATCCAGCCTTACGTTGAAAATAACCAAGTGTGAGTTCTTCAAATCCCAGGTCATGTTTCTGGGCAACGTCATGTTTGACCAGGGACACATGATAACTATAAACAAGGAGAAGGTGACTTGTGAGTGGCTTACTCCACCTCAGTCAAGGAATTAAGGAGCTTTTTGGGGACGTGTACATTCCTCAAGAAGTTCACTCCCAATCTTTCTGAGGTGGCAACTCTCTTATACAAGACTAGCGGTGCCAAGGTGCTTCAGTGGTCCCCCATTTTGGAGGATGCTTTCCAAGAAGTGAAGTGCACCCTGTTGTCCACGACTGTTCTTTGCCATGTCGACCATCCCAAGGAGTTCATTGTGTCAACTGATGCCTCCAGCTTCGCTATAGCAGTTGCCTTATTACAAGTAGGCGAAGATGGGCTAGAGCATCCAGTGGGATATTTTTCTAGGAAAATGTCTTTGCCAGAGTTGAATTACGCCGTTTATGACAAGGAGTTACTAGTAGTGGTGGAGGCGCTGACATATTGGCGTCACCACCTGCATGGCTCTACCCAACCATTCCATGTATGTACAGACCACCATGCCCTGCTGTACTACCGCGCGCTTCATGTCCTAACCCATTGCAGACCCGTTGGCATGAGACCCTTGCCCAATTTTCATTCACATATGAGTTCAACAAGGGCAAGGATAATGGTTTGGTGGATGCTTTGAGCTGCAACCCTGCTTTAGCCCCTGACCCCAAAAGGTAGAGGTGCACAACACCCAGGTTATGATCCCTCCAAGGAAAATTATGTCGTTGCTTCCCTCTCCCCTGGCTAACGATCCAGCGCTTGCACCTCTGGATAACGCGGAGGAATATGGTATGTTCAGAAAGGTCGTCCTCTCTCAGCCTCTGTTGGGCGAATATGCCATGGTCCTTGCAAAGAGCGCATCAAATTAAGAGGATCTATCCAGGGGCTATCATGTAAAGGATGAGATGGTGTGGTTCCAGGGACGCCTTTGGGTACCTGCTGGACCACTGAGCCTGGAAATCATTCAGGATCATCATGATGGAATCACCATTGGTCATCTGTGGAAAGCAAAGACCATTGAGTTGATACGTTGCACATATAATTGGAAGGGCTTGCCAGCTCAGGTGGGCCGGTATTGCAAGGAGTGCCTGGTATGCAACCAGATGAAACCCAATCGTCAACCTTTAGCAGGGTTGTTGGTACCAGTCCAAAAGGCTGATGGGCCATGGACTTCCATCTCAGTTGATTTCATTGTGGAGTTACCAGTCTCGGATGGTTATAATGCCATTATGGTAGTGGAGGACCAGTTCACGAAGTTTTCCCACTTTATTCCTTGCAGAACCACCATAACCGCAGCTGAGATGGCTAGGCTTTTGTTACCCATGTGTTTGCGCTACATGGGGTCCCCCAAGAAATTATCAGCGACTGGGGCCCTCAGTTAACCTCCATTTTTTGGAAAGAGTTGTGTAAGACTCTTCAGATTCGCCCTTGCCATTCAACTGCCTATCACCCCCAATCAGATGGGCAGACTGAACGAGTTAACCAGTGCTTGGAACAGTTTCTGCGGTGTTACACCGCTGCAGATCATTCAGATTGGGCTTCTCACCTTCCCATGGCTCAGTTTAGCTACAACAATACCTTGCACTCTTCGATTGGCTGTTCCCTGTTTTTCGCCAGCCATGGCTTTAACCCCGCCTTTAACATGGAGCCCAGCTGTGGGTCAAAGGTCGAAGCGGTGGTGGACTTTGCTAAGACAATCAAGAAGGTCCACCAGGGGGTTTCCACAAGCTTGGAGGCGGCTATGCAGGTATATAAGGAGAATGCTGATGGGAAGTGCAGAGTGGGTCCCGCATACAAAGAAGGGGATCTCGTGATGCTTGATGCTTGTAACATCCCAATCAAGCAGCCATGTAAGAAGCTGAACCAAAGAGGATTGGGCCCTACCGCGTTTTTAGAAAGTTTGGCCATGCCTCATACCATCTAGATCCCCCCTCATTTTGGATCTTCTCTGTGTTTCATGAGAGCAAACTGACGTTGTTTGAGGGCCCCCCACCAAAGACTCCTGAGGCCTATCTTGTGGATGGGGCGCCAGAGTGGGAGGTGGAAGAAATAGTTGCCTCACGCCGCGTTAAAAAAGACTCAAATACCAGGTATCCTGGAAGGGCTTTGACGCTGCTGAAAACAGTTGGGTTCCAGCGTGCAACTAAGTGCATGCCCAAAATCTGATTGACACCTTCCACCAGAAGTTTCCCCAGGCTGCCAGATCCCAACCTCAACTGACCATCGCTGCCATGAAGTTGGCCCCTGCCCACAAGAACTTTTCCCTTGCAAAAGCCCCTGGAGGGGGTTGAGCCCCATTGGGAGGAGAGGGTAGTGTCATGTGAACATGACATAATAGTGGGGACCAACCCCAAAGATAAGGCTGGGCGCTTGGAGGCCCAAAAGTGAAGCTACAGGGCCTCCCAGACCTGAAGCACACCCTAGACCAGCGGTGGGTAAGGGCAAAATATGCCCAGGTTAGTCCAGTGGGGTGCTGAGTGCCTAGCCCTTGACGTCAAGCCAGGCATTAAAATGAACAATTTACTGAATGAACACAGATGGTTCAATTCAGTTAGTTGAGGAGCAGGGGTTCAAAATCCATTCTATTTTCAAAATAATGCGCTTGGGTCAAATCCAGCTTCAATTGATCACTCAAGTGAAGTCAGTTTCAGCCTATTCCATCAACTCAGATGGCAGTATTGCCCTATTGGTGAGTTGGTGCTTGGGCCCACTGCAGCATGAACCCTATTTCCCCATTCAAACTTAAATAAATTTTCCCCCAACCAACAGTCCTTGTTGGTCAACTTCCCCAATAAACTTATCCCCATTTTACACTATTTTGAAATTTATACGATGTTCCAAATGCTCCTGTGTACAAACCTCTTTGAGGAGGTCTCACGTTTCATTACCCTTGCCATTGCAAGGACCTTGCAGCTCTCCCCTCGTGCACCATTTGTTTACCCAAGTTCCCTCCAACCTGGGTCGCTTATCCCCTATTGATCTGTGCACTGCATCGTTTTTACTGGTATTTTCTTATAATATCCGCAATTTTATGCCTCAGCGATTATGGCTCCAGCACCCTCTGCTGGGCTCTTATCACTTTGGCCCTAACGGCTAGTTCCCTGGCATTGGCCTGGTACACCGCGCACTGCCACGCTGGAAACAGGAGAGTTATAGACACTCTCCTTACACTTTCCATGTTGAACACAATACAATTATCACCTCATGCACCATTGGTTTGTCCAGGTCATCTCCAACCTGGGTCATTTGCCCTTATCTCAACATGCACCGTGTCATTTTTAGCAGGTTATTAATAGAATTCCTTTGCTAAAATTATTGTTGCTCCAGCACCCTCTGCTGTGCAATAATTAATTTAATTCTAATGGCTAGTTCCCTGGCGTTGGGCTTGTGCACTGAGCACTGCCACACTGGGAACTGGAGAGTTATAGACACTCTCCTAACAAATTATGTAAGGATATTATTTTAAAAGAAAAGTTTATATGTAAGAAGTTAAAAATATATAATTATAATGAATTGGTATATCATTACAGAAGAGCAATTAGTGGGTTTTCATTTAATCTGATAGTTTTAAAACTGACATCATATATTATATTATGGTGCCACTTGTCTCATAAAAATATTGTAGAGATGCATTAATAATTTTAGGAATAGTTAAATCTATCAAATGAATAAAACAACCATACATATTAACCCTCTTGGTTTAAACTATTATTATTGAATCAACTAAATCACCAATCACTTAGCAAAAACCATTTTACCTAACACTTTAACCAAAAACTACCAACTACTTAGTCTAAACTAATTTACAATATCTAATCAACCAAAAACTATCAATCACATAACCAGAACCAATTAAGCTTATCAAAGCAACCCAAAACCACCAACCACTTGGCTAAAACTAAACTGAGTATATCAAATCAAATAGACCTCCAACTACTCAACCAAAACCAATTGAATTTATCAGATCATATCAGACCAACCAGAAACCAACCACTAAGCCTAGAATTAATTAAACTTATCAAAGCATCTAATAATCATCATATTGGCAAAAACACTGAGCTTGTTAAATTAACCAAATAACCTCAAACCACTCAGCTGAAATAAGATAACAATTCAAATTAAAATCTAAATAAAATAAAAATGCCTTTATACATTTGTTAGAAATCTTACATCTCTGACAGTTCTTCACTGATTGTTTGAAATTTTGACACAATGTTGCATTCAGATATGCACATGTTTTTATATACCTATTATATAGATGTCACACCTGTGACAGGTACAAACATTCTTTTTTAAAAAGAGCTCCATATGTTGCATGTAACTGCAACACATGCAATTCTCCTTCTTTTTTAAAAAACACTGCCATCTGTTGGACATAAAAGCAACACACACAATACTAAACATTGCTCATGCCAGACAGATAGCTTCTTAATATCATAGTTAATTATTTTGTATGACATTGCATTGGAATTGTGCTGTGTCATTTATTATAGCATTTATTTTGTAAGTATAGTCTATTTTTTCTTTTTTCATTATTTTTTATTTCATTTTTAACTGTTTTTTTACTTTCAGTGCAATTGATGGTGGAATCAAGCTGCGTTGACTATTTTCATTTGAATTCAATTTAACATGAAATTGACCTATTAGGAGTGACTTGTTTTGCAGATTGGAATATTTCACTTCTCATTGTATTGGAATTGAGCTGTCAATTAATCTGCTTTTTAGATTGAAGTTTTTTAGTATAATTCATTTTTCATTTTTTTTCTTTATTTCTTAGTTTCTGTTTTTAATAGTTTGTACCTTTATATGATTTGAAATAATTTTCTTTCTGCTTTTTCAGTGCACTTGATCTGCTTTAGCTTATCAAGGTAATGCCTTGCAGAAGATCAAATTTAGGTCATTGTAATTGTGGAGCAGAAGCAGTATGACAAGTAATTACAAATCAAACTGTGGAAGAATGGGCATCAAGCTTTTCTTTCTGATTACTATCACTTTTAGTAATTTGATTCAATTCAAACAGCATAAATTAATAATCAACACCAGGCAAGATAAGTATGAACAATAAGGTAAAGAGCTGGGCAAACGCAGTAAAGGGCAGCGGACCCAGACCTGCACCACCCAAAGATACCAAGTGCACAAACAAAAATCTAAGCAAAAAAAAAAACCTGAGGTTGTGCATCCCGTGGGTTTTGTCAATTTTTAGTAAAATATTGCAGCTATTTGGAAGTATCCCAATTGCAACCACTGTCATTGGTGGAACACAGGATATGAGTTTTCCTGGGCATTGAAACACCAACAATATGGGAAAAGTTTGGCAAAGCCCAACAAAAAATTTTCCCGCATGCAGTGTACCTAACAACCCATACTATCCGCAGAGGTTGGGTAGACCTTGGGTTCAAAACTGCAGAAGAAGCAAACGAAGCAGCAAAGGTCAGAGTGGTACTTGACCTTCCCAATGGACAGCAATTGGTCCTGACCAAACGCACCTGTTGGAAAGAATCCAAAGACAATTTCATCATTTTTGACTATCTTCTGACTACACTGCTGCGCACAGTAGTCAAAAGACATCTCTGAGAAGGCTTGGAAGCCTACAGAGAGATTAAACAATTTGAAATGCAAAGATTCCAGCTGATGCTGACCCTTAGCACAGGGAAGGCAATAGCATTAATTTCACTGAACCAGGATGTAGTAGAGGATATTACAAAAATCCCCCACATCGCATCCTTCACAATTTATGGGGAAAAATCCCAGCTGTTCCATGAAACAGTGGAAAGTGCACCCCCATTTGCAACCACTGCCAGGCCTTTAGGCACAAGATTCATGCTTGCCCCATCAAAGAAGGCCTGAGAGAAATGGAATTCTGTGAGGAGGAAATGGGCAAAGATGACTCAGTGTACGCCAAAATCATGGATACTACACAAGCCTTCAACTGGGGAGAACACGGGCAATATAAAATAATTGACCCTATTTCCCCAAAAGAATGAAAAATGGCCAAACAAGCTCGCAAGCTGGCCGCGGCCAAGGCAAAGGCCTCAGCAGAATCAACTATATTGCTGGAGCAGATCCAGGAAGACATGGAGGAATTTGAGTCCATGAATCAATCAGATCCTGCAGAAAACCATACATCCAATACAACCAGTTCGAATTCAGTGGAACCCAATTCAGAAATGAATGCAGCAAAATTGGGGTTCAGTGCACCCCCAGAAAATGTGGAATTTACCCCAATTGGGAAGGAAAATCAACAATGAAATGCGCAAGAAAATAATGTGGCCAATAAAAGTTCACAAGTGCACCACAATAACATTTTGAAACCAAGAAAAGCCAAGAGAGGAGTGAAAACTGCGGTGATGAAAGGGGCAGAATACACCCCAACTCCTACTCATGGTTATGCTCTCCACAGCAGAGGTTCAGTGGAGAGCAATGTGAGTGAGGGGGTAGGGCTGGGAGGCCCTGCTAACCGCTCCTGAGGCGCATTGGGCGTCTCAGTAGAGATAGGGACGCTGAACATAGTGGGACTCAAGGCCTTAACGTCCTGGGCCAAGAAGCTGAGTCTCCTACAAAACCCACCTGTGGATATCCTGGCGGTGCAGGAAACCCACTGTCCACATGGAAAGGAGGAGGCATGGAAAAACATGCTCCTCCCAACAATATCATTTTGGTTGCAACACTGTGGGGTGATAGTACATGAGAACCAAAACTTTAAACTCATTAATAAAAACATGTTCCTGGATGGCTGCATGCTAGCCATTACCTTCTCATGGCACAAAGAAGTGCACACAATAGCCAGTGTATGCACCAAACTGTGCAATGAATCAACAAGAGTTTTTAACAGCTTTAACACAACTCCATCTTCCAGCAAACACTTTTGTCATGGGAGACATGAACTGCTGAATTAACCCAGAAATGGACCAATGGCCATACACAACGGAGATACCACAAGGGCAAGTGGAACTTCGAGTACTAAAGGCCACCCTGAGACTATATGATTCACTGCCAAAAAGGCAATCCCTGCTACAAAACATGACACGCCCACATGTACACAATGGCACACTTGTCTCTATGTTGAGGATAGACCTAATACTCGCACCAATAATTTTCTGTCACCAAATTCAAAAATTTAAAACTGCAAAAATTGAATTCTCTGACCATCAGTTTGTTTTGATGTCTTACAAACTGGCGGAACTAAGTACCCAATCACACAGATGGTGCAGAATACACCCAGAAAGTTTAGCTGATTTAGAATTTCAATCCTGGATGGAGGAAATATCCTCAACCTGGGATTTTCAAAAACCCTTTTGCTCAGACCCACTAACTACCTGGGAAAACTTCAAAAAATCAACAACCCAACAAATTAAACATACATCATCTAGAAGACACAGGGCAGTTTCAGCCATTATTAAACACATATTGGCTGAAATTGACCATCTAGAAAACAATGTACCAATAATGGGATACAGCCAAGTATGGGGTCACAAATGGGCAGAGGTTTCTGCTCAGCTCAACACCCTGATCTGCAGACACCAACACCGAGTTGAAGTCCAATATAAAGGCAAAAACATAAGAGATGGAGAAACTTGCTTGAGCTACTTTTTCTAATGATTCCACACTAGGAAAAATATGATAGCTTGTACACAGGTCCGTCAACTGGACAAATCCATAGCAGAAACACCCAAAGGAGTTGTGACTGAAGTGCACAGGTTTTACATGAAATTGTATAAATCTGAGCCAGTAAAAACAGAAAAAATCGAAAAATTCCTTATAAGCGCACATATTGACACTACAGTTCAAAATAACAATTTAATTAACCTAATATTGCGTGAGGAATTATGAGAAGTAGTACACGGTGCACCAAGAGGGAAATGCCCTGGACCTGATGGGACTCCCTATGAATTTTATATAAAAAATTTTACTAACATCTCTAACATTCTTCTAGCTTCAATGAACAAGTGTATTATGGAAACATGCCTCCTACCTGGAGGCAAAGAAGCCTACATGGTCACTTTATTCAAGAAAGAAGACATATTAGACTTATCCAACTGGCGCCCAATTTCCCTAACCAACACAGATACAAAAATTTTCACAAAAATTATGGCTAAACGACTAGGAGAAATTGCAACTGATGCGTTATCCCCATCACAATATGGATTTTCCCAAGAAGATCCATCTGGGATAACATCCACACAGTTGTGAATGTCTGCCAGTCCAAAACCTCTGGAGCACTTGTCTTTTTAGACCAACAAAAGGCATATGACAGGGTGAACTAGACCTATCTTGGAGCCTGCCTTCAAAAATTCAAGCTTCCAAATAGATTCATAAACTGGGTAATGTTGTTTACAGAGTCTGCAACCATGGCTGTGCAGGGAGCAGGTTTCTTAACCAACCCAGTTATCCCACAGAGAGGACTAAAACAAGGAGACCCCTTAAGCCCTCTACTCTACAACTTTAGCCTAGACCCCCTAATCCAAAATACAAACACTCTGCTCAAAGGAATCAACGTCAAGGGCCAATCACCATTCAAAATGATGGCCTTTGCTGATGATTGTGTGGTGGGCATATCCAACAATCAAGACACTTGCAGAATTGAGAAGATAATACAAGAATATACAGCCATAAGTAACGCATCACATAACACTGAGAAAACGGAAATTATACTCCTGGGAAAATACCAGACCCAGTGGATGCCATCTACACAGGGCCAACAAGCTAGTACAACATCAAGACTTCTGACCAGACATAGGAGGCAAAAATTAGCAACAACCTCACTGAAACTTCCATTCATCACCAAGCCAACAGCTGTCCCTGTTTGTCACTTGGGAGTATGGTTGGAAGCAGGAGGCTACGCTAACTCCATGTTGGAAAGTCAATTATTAGACAAAATAACAAAACGCATTGCCTCCTTACATGGACACCAAATAGGTCTAACAGGAAGGGTCACAGTAGCCAACTTGATGATTCTATCAATCATATGGTTCATGGCCCATGCAATCACTTTCTCACCATCTTTCTTCAACACAGTCCACGCCCTATTACAAGGATGGCTATGGTCCAACCACAACCCCCCTGTACGCCTTGAAACCCTATTTGGCTCTAGAATGATTGAGGTATGGGGCTTACAAATTACATAGAGCAAGTAACCCATATACTGGGATCCTGGATAGCTCAGGTGACTAGCCCAGATCTTCCAAATACACACTGGGCCAGAACAACAAGATATAACTTCACATGAGCACTACAATTAAGAAACCCAGATCACCCAAACACATTAATAAAATATCTGGCATCTCATCCCACAGCTGCATGACCACACGGCACTCCTGTACACTTCAAACAAATACTCCTAGCCATGAGAGGAGCGACATGGCAGATTTACATAAATGATCAAACCAGTCACTGAGGACGCCCAAGGCTAACTCACAGACAGGAGATCAATGATCAAATAGTCACAGACAATATAATAAGCAAAAGCCCAAATACCATAGCCAGGATAGATTACCTGGACCATATGGACATACCCTACAACCTGGAGACCCAAAGAAGAGTTTGGAGATTCACACATCACCCTCTACTCCAACCCAGGATAAGAGCACATGTATGGAGGTTTATGAGGAGAGTATACCAAACAGCTGAACGGTCAAATGCTAAACATACCTCATGTGCAATATGTGGTCATTATGGAAGCCTATCCCACCATTTAGAACAATGCCCAACATCAGTGGCTGTATGGAAAGAGGCCATGCGCCTTTTCCGCCAAGAAATTGGACATCCATTCAGCCTAGCAATGGACATGTTCACTATAAACATGGACTCTCCTATCCACCCATCTCTCAGGGTGCTAATAGTAGCATAGCACTATGGACAATACATACAATGGTACTGGAATCGTTCACAGGAGCAGCGCCAACAATCCAAGAAGCCATTCATCGCTTCCACAGCCATATATTGGAACATTTCCAAGCATGGCTGTTTGGACATATGACCCCCCATAACAGAAGGACAATCAACACATGATTCCTCATATGGTTCCTAAAAGTTGATCCTTTCCTTCACACATGCTGCATCCAAGAATAAGCCAGCATAACTCCCCTTCCCTACCGTCCTAATCTTAGTGATCCTGGAGACAACAATAGGGGCCTTGAACCCTCTGGGGTGTCTTTAATTGTCAAATTTCACTAGTTTTCTCACTATATTGGAAGTGCTTGTCCCCTGGTTGACCTTCCCCGAATAAATAAGAATGGGCATTAACAAATAAGCAAAACACAGAAAGAATGGCTCAAATATGTGCTGGGGAAGCGGCAGAGTGATGTACAGCCAGATGTAAGGATGACAGGTGTGAGTATGGCAATCACATTCTGCAGCTTCATATCTGCTTCTTTCTCAACAGAATGGATGTGAAAGGCTGAGAATGGCTAAAAGATGTCAACAAGAAACAGTAGATTAGCATCAAACATGACTTTATGCTCAGAAATCACACAATTATAATTGCCTTAAGTTCCAGTACAACCTAGCTGATGATTATAGTTTGTGCCAGCATGTTCTCATTAGCACTATGACTCAATTGTGTCTTCATTGCAAGGTTCTGAAATTTAATGGGAAACAAAAGAAATGTTTTGTGCTTCCAGAAAAATTAAAGTTCCTCAACTTTGAGAATTGATAGAGCCATTAAAAACTTTGCTTGCCAGATATACTACCAAATTAAAGCATTTTCTATCTAACATCACAAAATACAACATATGCTTTCAAATAATGGCATTTGGTGCAGAAATCATAACATCTCAATTCATGCCAACTTTCAAAGTGAAAGAACAAATGAATTAAAAGTCTGGCACCATGTTCCCATTTTTCAGATGGTCAACATAAATTTCTAAAAATGTATTTCATTGGTGATGGCAATGATAAATTAGATTCACACTGTGGAATTTCTATAAGCATAAAAAATTTCATTGTTTTCCAACTTCATGAGATTCTTCATAAAGAATAATTTAGTGTGTTTTTTCAAAACAGAAATTGATATAATGCCATCTGATATATACAAGCTTGTTATTCATGATAACAAAACGCCTGATGGAGAACATGTATGAAGATTCAATGCTCCAACTGTAGATAAAGTGGCAATTGTTATAGTCAGAGATCAATTCCAACCTAAAGATATTGTTCTTTATTGGAGAAACAATAAATTGATAAAAGTTGCAGAAAGTCATCAATGCTACAATGCCTTGCAATATCCAATCATTTTTTGTGATGGTGCCAATGGATACTGCTTCAAAATTTTGATGATAAATCCAGTCAGTGTTGAAAAAACAATAAAGAAATGCAGTGCAATGAACTATTATTCATACTGATTAATGATTTTAGAGAATGAAGACAATCATTTCTTGAAATGCTGTCAATTGTTTCACTAATACATTGTAGATATGTATGCAAAAATCAAAAGAATGTTTGATATTCATCCACTTGAATAGTACCAAGCTTTACTCTGAAGAACACGTTCATTTGCAAGATGCAGTTGTAGATGATGGTGATATAACTAACATTGGAAGACTAGCAATTTTGCCATATTCACATATGGGAAGTCACGTCATATGCATGACTACACACAAGATGTAAAAGCTTATGTTTGTCACTATGGGCATCCAGACCTATTCATTATATTGACATGCAATTCAGTTTGGGATATACAACAGTTCTTACTTTCTGAGCAATTGTAAGTGGATAGGTATGACATCACAGCACATGTTTTCCAGACAGAATCTGAGATTGTTGATGGATTTAATGATAAAAGATGGAGTGTTTGGGTCTGTGCACTGCTGGATTACTAAAGTGGAATGGCAAAAGAGAGGATTGTCACATGAACATATACTAATCTGGCTCTATAACAAAATCACTTCAGATGAAATGGACGATGCAAAATATGCTTAAATACCTAATGCTGACATCAACAAGGATTTCATGAAGTTGTGATGAAAAATATGATACATGAAACTTGCAGTACACTGAATCCAAATTCACCATATATGATAGATGGAAAATGCTCTAAGAAATATCCTTGAGCATTAGTATCCAACACAGTTACAAAAAACAATGGATAACCTTTATACAGAAGAAGATCAACAGAAGATGACAGTAAATTAGCAACCATATAAATGCAAAATGATGACATTGAAGTAGACAACTGGTGGGCTATACCATATTTGCCTTTGCTATCAAAAGCATAAAAAGTAAACATAAACGTGGAATACTGTAATTCTGTTAATTTAGTCAAATATATTTGTAAGTACATGAATAAAGGCAGCGGCATGGCAGTTTTTGGCATGCAATTAGAAAGAAGTGATAGGAATGCAGTTATATATATCATTGAAATCACACAGTATTATGATGGAAGATATATAAGCAGCAATGAAGCTGTATAGAAAATTCTTTTAATTCCCATACATGAGCAAAGTCTAGCTGTTGTTCACTTAGCAGTACATCTAGAAAATGAACAATGCGTTTATTACACAGCTGCAAATGTGCAACAGATAGCTTTTAATCCACAAGCTACAACTTTAACTGCTTTCTTCACATTATGTCAAAATGACACATTTGTAAAAACACTGCCATTTTTGAAAGTTCCTATGTATTACACATGTAATGTGAGTAGAAAATCATTTAAATGATAAATATGAGGTGAGTGAGTTGATGGTCAACCTGGAATATTCAAAGAAACTACAATAGGAAGACTGTACACTGTGCATCCCAATCAAAATGAATGCTTCTTTCTTTGCATGCTGTTGGTAAATGTGCCTAGTCCAATGTCTTTCCAGCAATTTTAGAATTTTCAACGGTGTTAAACATGCCACTTTCCACAGTAAATGTCAAGCTCTGAATTTATTGAAGAATGACTGACACTGGGATTTATGCATTAATGATGAGTGCAACATTTCACATCAAACTCAAATTCATGCATTGTTTGCAACTATATTGACCGCCTGCTCTTCTTCATCTCCAACAGAGTTATAAGAGAAATTTAAGTGCACATGACTGAAGATATTTTTAATAAAATATACAAGGAATAAAATATGAATATAGATTTCACAGCAGAAATCTACAATGATAAGTTGATAATGATTGAAGATCTGTGCTTAGAAATTGCAAACAAATTTCTCAATCAATTGGGAATGCCATCACCAAATTGATCTGCTGCTGCTTCATTTGATGTAGAATTGCGTTGTGAACAAAACTTACAACACAGGTGATCTTTTGTCATATGTGAAATCAAATAGCTAAGCTAATGGTTGAGCAAAAATGAATTTATGATCAAATAATGCAAACTGTCAATAATGAGGTTGGAGAAATCTTATTGGATACACCAAGAGGAAATGGTAAAACATCCTTAAATTGATTCTGGCAGAAATTTAATCACAAAATGACATAGCCTTAGCTCTTGTGTCATATGGAATAGCTTTTACATTGCCACCAGATGAAAGGACTGCTCATTCCACTTTAAAATTGCCATTGAACATGCAAAACATTAAAATTTCCATGTGTGACATTTCCAAAGCATCTGGCATGGGAAAAGTATTGCAGAAATACAATCTTAATATCTGGGATAAATACACAATGGTATACAAAAAGTTGCTTGAGGCTCTTGATTGATTATTGTATGATTTGTGTGAAAACATCATACCATTTGGGAATGCAATAATATTGCTTGCAGTAATTTTTCAGTCAAAAATTACCTGTAATTCCTCAATTAACACCAGCAGATGAAATAAATGCTTGCCTGGAATACTCTACTTTGTGGTAACATGTAAAGACGTTGAGCTTAACTACAAATATACATGTCCAGCTCTAAAACAATTGACTAACTGAGATATTCTCACATCAATTGCTGAAATTTAGGAACAGAAAGGTTCCAGTTGATCTGACCTCTGACAAATTTCATTGCCTTATAACTCCTTCAATTTAGTGACATCAAAAGAAGAATTGGTTGAAAAAGTATTTCACAATATTACAACCAATTATAAGAATCATGATTGGCTGAGTGAATGAGCTATTATTGCCACAAGAACAAATACATCTATGAACTTAACAATATTATCCAGCCTAACATTCAAAGTGAGGCAGTCACATACAAGTCTGTTGACATTGTTGTGGAAGCAGATGAAGCAGTTAGTTATCTAACAAATATTTTGAATTTACTCAATATGTTAGCGATTCCACTGCACATACTGCAATTGAAAATTGGCATGCCAATTAAAATTTTGCAAAATTTAACCAGCTAAAGCTTTGCAACAGCACATGGCTTGCAGTAAAAAAAATTATGAACAACATTGTAGAAACAATAATCTTGACTGCATTTCAAAGGTAAAGATGTTCTCATTCCTTGCATTTCTTATGATTCCAATGGATATGCCATTTCAATTTAAGAGATTTCAATTCCCATTTTTGATTGGCATTTGAGATCACAATAAACAAAGCTCAGGGCCAATCTTTAGAATTGTTCAGTTTAAATTTTGGATACAGATTGCTTCTCACATGGACAATTATATGTTGCATGTTTTAGAGCTGGCAAATGAGACAATCTCTATATCTGCACAGATAATAGAACAATAAAAAATATTGTATACCCACAAGCATTGTGAAAATAAATATATTAGAAATATATGCTTTCTCAAGGGGAGGATACCCAAGTGGTAGAGTAGGGACCTCTACCACTGCCACCCCGAGTTCGATTCAGGTACTGGAACTTTGGGTAGGAGACAATTATGACTGTGTTGGCGTTGCGCACCAATGCCCTGAACCGAGATAGCGAATAGCAAAGGCAGTCCATGGAGTTCCTGGCCTATCATATACCGCGCGTGGAGGTTTTTCCGGATTTTATCCTCCTTTCCCATTCATTCGATTTCCCTTAATCGGTGCGGTATCATCCCCAGGTCGGCCCACCTCGAATAAAATAAATATATGCTTTCTCTTTTTTTCTTTTTCATTATCTAGACTGAGCCACAGCAATGTGTGGCTGGGTACAGCTAGTTATATATATTTGACTAGCTTTGAAAACAAATTGGGGAAAAAGAACTGACTTTGAAAAATGCAATAAAAAGCATGAAATAATTGATGAAAAAAATCCACTAAAAAGTATAATATAATCAATAAAAATATACTAAAAAGTATTAAATAATTGATAAAAATGCACTAAAAAATATAAAATAATTGATAAGAAGTATAAATAATTGATAAAAACTTTTTTGAAGTTGGTGCTATATTTCAAACTAAATTATGGAATTTAGCTCATGAATACAAATTAGAATTTATATTGGATTGAGTCTAAGTCTAAACTGTAAGCAACTAAGAATACACAATGTTGAGTATATATACTATTGGTTGCTTACAGTATATACTTAGTCCCAATCCTATATAAGCTCTAATTTATATGTGACAAAATCCATAAGTCAGTTTGAAATATAGCGCCAACTAAAAAAGGTTTTTATTAATTATTTATACTTTTATTGATTATTTTATACTTTTTAGTGCATTTTTCATCAATTATTTAATACTTTTTAGTATATTTTTATTGATTATATTATACTTTTTAGTGGATTTTTTTCATCGATTATTTCATGCTTTTTAGTGGATTTTTAAAAGTAGTCCTTTTTTCCCAAATCTTTATATATATTAGATATCATACCCAAATAAATATCAATAAAACCCACTTTAAATTTTAAAATGCTTTATTTATATTTTATCTTTAAGTCACATTCATCATTCAGGTCATCGAAGTTAATTTGTAACTTTGCTATCATGCAGTTGTGTAGATATTTCACTTGGGGTCCTTCGGCGAAATAAGTTTGGGAACCACTGATCAAACCTAATTACAGTTTTATCTACTCATGATTTGCACAGTTTTTGGGTGTGAAAAAAGCCAAACCAGGTATACCGATTCTAGGTGATGTTTGGTGATACCGCAAGCTTGGTTTAATCGATAGTGCTGATTGGTGGTGAAATCATGGATCGAGCTTAACGTGAAATCATAGTTAATGGTACAAGCTGATTAGCTACGAGATTATAATGGCTATTTATGAAGTTTTCAACGCATAAGTGGATTAAAGCGTTCCATTTATGAGTTTTGCTACTGAAGGGTATATACAAAAGTAAAGTAACTAGATACTACAATCACCCTTTACTCAGTGGTATAGCGACATCCTAGATCAAACAGCGTAGCTACAATATCAACTAGCCCACCGGATCCTTTTTAATCAAACGCACCATGTTTTCCAGTCAAAAATATTTTCCAATCGCAACCATTGACGTGGATAATGAGCTGAGGTTGGTCGAGTATAACCGAGGGGTAGAGGCAGTAAATGGTGAGACGAAGGGGCCTTTAAAAGCATCGTTCGAGGTGAAGAATTTGAAGGTATTGTAAATTTTGACAGTTGAACTTTACCTATTTTGTCCATCGCGCTATGGCTACACCGTTTGATTCTTGAGTATTTGCTTTCCAAAAAGCACGCAGACATTCTAACAACTTTTAAAATGTTTTCTCTTGCAGAAATTGGTTTTAATCATTTGTCACATTTGTGTAGGGACCCATCGATCTCTTCCAGCTAGAATCTATGCTTCAATCCAAATTAAATGAGATGTTCAAATGCGTAGCTTATTGCGATATATCGAATGAAAGCTATAATCAGGAGATAGCTCAGGTAACCCGTAGAGCTTAAATTGGACGCTAACCTTTTTCTAGCTGAGCTTTCGCTTCTCAGAATGCACCCACCATCAGCTTATTCGCGCCCTTCTTAGCTTGCAGAAGTTGGAAGAAGTATCTGTTAATGGCAAAGATGATTGGATCCCTTTAGATACACAATCCATTGTCAATATGTATCCCGACTACAGCAACTCTTCAGCCACTCGGCTCTCTTCAGCTGATGAGTCTCGAGAAAAGGATACCATTTTAGGCCAAGCGACCAGAGCATTGCAGACTATAGGCTCCTCTAGTTATGGACAAACAAGCTATGACTGGAGGCTTGCTTATCTCGAGGAGGCTTTCAATTCGTTTTCATCGAATAATCAGGCCAAATTCAACATGTACGTAGCCGACTGATAACTTTCGCTAAGTAATTTAGACGAAAAGAGGGGACGATTATCATCTCCGTCGTTCGAGAATGGCTCGTTTCACATAAACTCCAGGAGTTTATGCACAGCTTGTTTGCGCTTACTCACATGATGGCGAACAAAAGCCCTCAAGATAACGTATGGCCAAAGTATACGTTTAACAGCCTGCCTCGTTGGGCTCGTCTTTCTTAGTTCAGTATTTTTGCCTTTAACTAAAACGCCTTTTTAGAAGTTTCTGTTTTGGTACCTGGCACAGTTCAGGAATATTTTTGAAGGGTTTAAACAGGCCAAGTCACTTTATGATGGGCTCGTCAAGTATGGGGAGCATTTTACTGAAGTTTTCTCCAATCACGAGGCCCAGATGAAAGCGCATCTTGAAGCGCTAGATCTTCATATCGACGTCATACTTGATCCATCTTTAGAACCAAATACTCAGACCTTGAAGGGTATATATAGAAAAATTTCTGGTTGCTGACATTTTTAGAACGACTTGTTGAACTATCCGAGCTATTAACGCTTTGTTGTAAAACCATGATGGAGTTCACTGTCGCGTTAAAAACAAGGCTAGTCTCTATTTCTGAAAACAAAAACTCTGCCCATAAGAGGTTTATCGGAAATGCTGTGATGGCGGCCGTAGGGGTCGGGGTAGCGGTTTACTGTCGTCCCACCCGCCTTGTCTCCCGTGCAGCCCACTTTGCCTCGGTCCTTGGAAACTGCGGTCTGGCTTATTATTTTTATACTCTGGAGCGTAATTTAACATCGTTGATGGAAGAGCAGGAGTGCGCCATCGCAATCTCTACTCGTGTTACAACTTCTCTCCGAGGTCAAGTTACCGCGTGGTCGTCTAATGAAGGCAGCTCCTTTGACTTGACCGAACCAGACTATGTTTTACGGATATCGCGTATCCAACTATTCGAATTGAAAGAAACCTTGAAGGGCATTCAAACCATGCTTGATCGGATCTTGTCAACGAAAGTTATCAGACCACGTCCCTTAAAATGGTGGTGATGGTTAGTACGTAATTAAGCCAATCTCCTTTTAAAAACATTGATTTCTTATTTTGTCCTATTCTTGATAGGAGCGTTTATAACCAACGCTTTTTGATATTAAATTGAATTACACTTATATCTGTGGGTATACATCCTCTTAGACTTGGGATTGCTTTCTTATATTTGATTCTATCTATATTGCAGCTTCCACCAGCTCGCTTGTTAAAGTTTGGCTTTAGCGCTAATATCTGTGAAAAATGATATCGGCCTCAACCAAGGGTTAAAAGTCAGTTAGATAGCAGTAGTGGGAGCAGTTTTTACACCGCACAACTTTGTCGCTCTATATTAATGAGTATTTGTGGTATTGGATTGCCTACCTAGTTTGAGTTAAATGCAATTAAGAATGCGCACTTGGGCTATTACTGGCAAACGATCGCACAAAAAGCAAATTTAGAATAATGATGCCTCATAAAGGATAACTTTGTAAAGCGGCAAAAGCTTAAACCTGCCTTCTATTTGGTTTCCAATAATGAAAAGTCTTTGGGTTTACAAATCTAACCAAATGGACTCCGTAGAGCACCTAGATCTAAGGCGCTGGCAGTCAATGAAATTCCTATTAATATATCCAAACTTGTTCTCTGGCTACGGCATTTTTGGAGGAAGCTTAACTTGAAGTAGACAATCACCCGGTTTATTTTAAACTTGGCTGGCTTTAATTTGGCCGCGGATGGGTTCTCACTGGAGGATTCTGCACCCATTGCTGGTTAATGGGTATCCAAGGCATGGTCAGCGCTTTGTAGTGATGGGCATTTGAAACTTTAATCTGAATTTTAGCCACTTGATTATTTAAATGCAAGATAAAGTTTAATTTGAGCGGCCGTTCGTTATCTATAGTTAGGGAAACGAATGGTGCATTTACTCTATACACGATTGATAGGTTCTTAATTATCATATATTTTTATAAGTGAACAAAGTGTCAAAACCCCGCTAGATACTTGATTATTGGCATAACTTCATGCATTGGCGAGTTAAAAAGTCTGGTGGGAAATTTACCATTTTACATGCGCAAGTTTGACTCCAGTTCGTGGTATCGTTAGGATATTAAGATTTTGGTTGGTTATGGTTATTGGACTCTAAGTTAAAATGTCAAGAAATTTTTAAATAGATCTAATGAAATATCTAATGAGCGTGTTTTGATGCTGAGGGCTTTTATTAACCCTCATCTGTATAGTCACTTCAAGTAGATAGTATTGGTTACCCAACTTAAGTGTTATAATAGTAAAAGCCTTCTCGATTAGCATATCTTATTATTGCCTTACCATTTAGGTTTATAAATTATTCTATGTTAACGATAAAGTTGCAAACTAAAGTTTCTATGAATAAGTACTAATATGAACTTTAAATTTTAATTTGTCAAAGTTGCAGGCACTATATGCTTTAAGCTTTTACTTACTATCTTGATCCTTTTTTACCGATGTTTTGGTAATTTCTTATATTCGAAATATTTCAAAAAGTATAATACTTAAATTTAAAAGATGGATATAAACTGTGATGAGTCTAGTACTAGCCCATAAAGTTATCTTGTATGACGTACGAGAAATTGGTTATATGCTTTTACGAACCAGCAAGCTTATTTTATTCCAGTATAAGAAATCTGAAAATTTATTTTATAGCAGATTATAAAATACTTAATGCACACCTTATTGAACATTATGAATGAGTGTCCTATTTGTCAGGAGCTGAAGCTTTTGTCAACTCAGCTCAACTTAAGAAATAACATGATTTTACACCTCATAAGAAGTTAAAAGACTGGAAATAATAACGGAAAACCTAAATTGTGTTACAAGTTTAACATTTAATAGGCCACAAAAAAGTTAAATCAATAATGTGGGTGTTTAAAATCTGTTAAAGCTAAGAGATACACGACTTATTTGTGCACTACAGCTACAACCTCTAAACCTTAACACGTTCGTCGCCCAGCGTGATTCAGTTGAGCTTCTCACGGGGCCCAAATGTAAGTATCGACAAATTGTTGAGTGCCAGGAAGCGAGAAGAAATAAAAATTAAACCCTACTGTCCCAATCGTCCAAAATCATCACAAATGTATTTGGATTGTTCTAACGAATACTATATTAAACTGTAATCTATATATATAAAAATGAATGTCTGTCTGTATATATATATGTATGTCCCGAATGCATTCCTATACCATTCATTCAATTGTGATGAAACTTTGGTGAGTTGTGTGCATGCCTGAGAAGGTTTATGAATTTTAAAAAATATTATTTTAATAGTAAAATAAAAAGATTTATATGTAACAAGTGAAAATCCTATATATACTTCGATGGTATTCGCTATATTGTTACAGCTGAGCAGTTTAAATTTGTTTGATTTGATATTTTATATGGTTTTGTTAAGTGGTTAGTGGTCATTTAGCTAATTAGTAAGTTAATTTAAATCAAGCCTTTGAATCTAAAGTCCAATTGACTTTAAAAATACCTCCTCTAGCGTAATCGGCTCAGCTTTTGGCTCTAAACTTCAACTCTATAAAAGGTCAGTTGTTCAAATCCTGGCGTAATCGCTTTTTATACCCTTTTCTTAAACTCACTGTCAATTCTGTCTGTCTGTCTGTCTGTCTGTAATTAAATCTTACAAGCTCTATTTCAGACACTTATTGTCAATAAAAAATTCTTAAATTTGTCACACTTATGTATCTTCAATGACAATACAACAATCCATCAAAAATTTTAATTTTCATGTTCAAAAAAAAGTTTTATATGTATCAAGTAAAAATCCTATATATTTTCGATGATAGTCAGCATATAGTTACGGCTGAGCAGTTAGATATTTAGTTGATTTGGTATTTTAAATGGTTTTGTTAAGTGGTTAGTGGTCATTTTTTATACAATTTTCTTAAACTCACTGTCAATTCTGTCTGTCTGTAATCAAATCTTACAAGCTCTATTTCAGACACTTATCTATACATATATATAAGCAAATGTGTGTGTGTTTGTGTGTGCGCGATGCCCAGCCAAAACTAGAGCATTTAGAGCTCTGAAAATTTGGCTATAGGTGGAAAGGAGGGGGTCCGTGTGCACCTCGAGCCCGATTTTAATTTTCATAGCAAAATAAAAAGTTTTATATGTAACAAGTTAAAATTTTGTATATCTTTTTAATGGAAATCGGTATATTGTTACGGCCGAGAAGTTTGATATTCGGTTGATTTGATAGTTTAAATGGTTTTGTTGAGCGGTTGGTGGTTTTGGGTTGATTAAGCTTAACGGTTTTAATAAAGAAGTTAGTGATTGGTTGATTCGATAATTTAATTGGTTTTGGTAAGTGGTTGGTGATTTTGGTTGTTTCGATACATTTAGCTTTGGTTACGAAGCGGTTGGTGATTGGTTGATTTTTAATCTAATTATTTTAGCTAAGTGGTCTAGTTAATAGTATTTTATTCGAGGTGGGCCGACCTGGGGAGGATACCGCACCGATTAAGGGAAATCGAATGTACGGGAAAGGAGGATAAAATCCGGAAAACCTCCACGCGCGGCGTATGATAGGCCAGGAACTCCATGGACCGCCTTTGCTATTCGCTATCTCTGTTCGGGGCATTGGTGCGTCAAGTGGTTTAGTTAATTCGATAGGTTTAATTGGGTATGGCTGAATGGTTGGTAATTTTATAATGATTCAATATGATTTGATTTTTTTAATATTATCGATAACCATCTACAAATATAAAAAATACAAGATCATCAGGTAAACTTAAAGCTCAAAAACAAATCTGTGCTAAACTGGGTATCAACAAGAATTAACCAAACTTCTTTACAGAACTATCATTCTGTTTATTTATTTATACCAGATGCATTATATCGAGCAAATAACCAAAAATCACCAAACTTGGCACAAGTATTCTATAAAGTTTGGGAACGGAATGCTAATATGTAATTATTTAAAATAATCATATAAATTTAAATATCAGTTCTATTTAAGATCTATAACATATATTTCTAATATAATTATATAGCAATTTGGCTGGGTATTTTCATATTCATTTAATTCGATTTTTTCATAGGTTTTTGATAAGGGGTTGGTAGTTTTTGGCTGTTGTAAGTTCCGTAATTGGTTTTTGCTGAGTAGTGGTCTATTTTTTGGTTGATTCGATAGGCTCAATAGTTTCAGGTAAGTGATTGATGGTTTAGTTAATTTGGCAGGCTTTATTGATTTTAGCTAAGTGGTTGGAGGTTTGAATTTTTAATAGGTTTAATGGTTTCTGAACTTATTGATAGCTATCTACCAATATAAAAGCTAAAATAATTTAGAATCTGATTGATTTGATAGGTTTATTTTATTTGGCCGAGTGGTTGATGGTTTTTGGTCGAATCGATAGGATACAGTTTAGCTTTGGGGGTGATTAGTAATTGGTTGATTTGATAAGTTCAGTTGGTTTTAGCTGAGTGGTTGGTGATTTTGGTTGCTTCGATTGAGCAATTAGGTTTGGTCGAGTAGTTATTGCTTAACTATATATAAAATCTAAATTAATCAATTCGAATCACCTGAAATTCTATAGAAACCGTAGCGAAGCACGGGTAACTCCGCTAGTATAATATAAAATTTATCATAAAAATAAATTAATAAAAAATGTAGTATAATTTGAATAATTTTAATATTTTATTTTGAATCCCCTATCTATACAGCTAGGAACTTCATTTTGCACGCCTTTTTCTTACGTACCACTTCAGAGCTCCGATAGTGGGTTTGAATAGTTTTTTACCCTTCGATTTCATTTAAAGCATCATATTTGAATCTGCTATTAGCGATGCTAAATTACAAATCTTTCGTTAACATGTTCGTCCTCATCACTCATATTTGGGTGACATGGCGACGAAAGTGTTAAGATTGTGGCCATGATATTCTCCACCGTAGGATCTCTTTGAGCCCAAGTTTATTGTGTAACTAGTAATCTGCTTCATAAACATCTTTGTAAAATATTACAGTATATGAGATATCATTCAACTTCAAACACGAGAAAGTTATAAAGAAACCAAGAAAAAAATGCACTTGTTTATGTGTATAGATCACAATCTAGAGATAAGAGCTATACCACACACTAAAGAATAATGAACTTTTGATTCAGTTTTATTTGATGGTTTTTAAACATTTTATTAAACATCATTAAAAATCTAACTTTATCTACAAAATTGCCTAGAAGATATTAGGGGGCCATGTTTTTTTAATCGTGCAACTTTAATATAAAATCCTAACTTGTCTGTCCTGCACATCATCTGGTTCTTCAAAATTTATCTACTGGTTTGCATAATAAAACCACTCAATTCTGTTCACTACTTAACTCTATCAAGTATATTTTCTTAAGATTATCTAGGTGAGAAGCTAAACTTGGACGCCTAAGTAAAAAGCAATATAAGAGCCATGCAACAACTACCACCTTAATTCACTCCAAATAAAGTACTTTTGTTCTATCTCAGTTATCATATATAGCCATTTCAAAACCAAGCAGCTTTTTAAGTTGACTTAACCTTTATTAAGGTATGTCTTTTGTCCTAGTAAAACCATTTTATAACTCATAAAACTGTAGTTATAATGCACTTTTTAAGTAGGGTGGGCTCTCTAGATTATTTGAGTCTCATCAAAATAATTTCTTTGCATATAGATGCACAGGTATAAAAGACCTTATCTCATCTAGTAGAATTTAGTGCTATGCTTCCATATATACTCAAAGAGGACCTGTAACTGTACTAACTATAAAACCTTAGGTAAAATATGATAGACATAAGCAACCCTAAGTATCTATCACTCTTCTAGAGTTGCTCACCTCACCTCTTTCTGTCTTCTTATAAAGTGCAACTGCCTATAATTAATATTGGTACAAGCCCTTTATCTGTCAGTTGTAGTTTATTGCACTTACATACATTGTGGGTCAAAACCCTATATTCTTCTCCTGCAGATGCACCTTGAGAACCATATCTCAGAAGATTAAAGATTTTACAACTTGCAGTATTCTATTGCTTAGTATAACCTGTGAAACAAAATTATAGAACTTACAAAGTATTAATGTATACAAGTTTTAAAAGTAAATGACCTTACTATAAGCACACTTATAGATGGCTGTAACTATCTTAACATGATTGAAGTAAGGTAATGATTACATTATCTGATAGTGCTGATCCCATATATAGCCAGGCCTTAAAAAATTTCTTGTATTAGATTACCATCAGATAGACTAGACATTATTACCATACAGAAAAAATAAATGCAAAAATATGGAAGCTGTTTATAGTTGATTAGATTGCACTATCCTCCATATGGACTACAAGGACTTCCCCTTTAAGAATAAATGAAGGTAATCCTGCTAAATCACTCACTAGCAGAAGGGTGCCCTGGCATTCATAATAATGGACGCTGGTTAAAGGCCCACATTTAACTTGTAAACCACCTCTAATAGTAAGGGAATGGATTCTCAAGGTCCTATTCATCATTTTAACAATGCAATATTGGATAAAAGGGAGCCATATCTATTGAACAATGATTTAGGTGAGCGTTGACTTCCCAAAACTCATACTTAAGTGTTGATAGGATGTATCCCATCAGTTTGAGGTATGTGGAAGCCACCTCAGCTATGCTCATCCTCTAGGAGCCTAAAGTTAAATTTTGAAAAATCTGTTTATTGACCGTTGTACATTTATTTTTAAGCTCAATGGTGCTATGCAATAATATTGACAGTCAATAATTGTAACCATCTAAGATGCACAACTGTTATACTACTTATTTTAAAGGGTTCCAAGTCACTTCTTATGTTCTGTCAACTATAGTATCTATCCTATGGTACATACGAGAAATGGACATATTGAAGTCAAGTGCCAAAAACAATATAGAATAAATAACATAACTTTATCATATTATAAAATAGAGGTTTTTATATGTCACAAACAAAACTATAAATAAATAAAGGGAAAGGATTAAAAAAATAATAGAAGAGAAAATCTGAAAGAGAGGCTCTTGGTCAGCTGATGCATTCTGGATGGTATATTGTCTTTGTAGCATATTTTTGTAGGGCAAAATATAAGTTGAATGTAACAAATCAGAAGAAATTTGGTATCACCTATGTTAATTATAGAGCAGATTTTTGATTTTACCCTTTTGCAGGTTCATCTTAATTCATGCCTCATGTACCACCTTAAGTAATGGTCATATGATATTCCAATAATCCTTCATTTCAATTAGCAGGATTTTATCTTGGAATTGTGATGGATGGGGTCTCTGAACATTGCCACAAAGCGGTTAGGCAAGAGTGCCCACAGGCAGGATAATCCTGCTGTAGAAATGTCCCTAATCTGACTATGTGGGAAGCACTTTACTATGAAAGTTTGTGCCACAGTCAGGACTATACTGGTGCTCAGCAAGAGGGTCTGACCCCCAGAAAGAGCATATAAAGACTCAATGGCCTTATCAAAGTCTGAGCTGTGGTCCATGTGCAGTTTCCCTCAAGGCCTTAATAAAACTGATTTCTGATTTCAAAAATTATTTTGGTTTTTATTAAGTTTATTTATATATTATAGAAGATGAAACTGCTTTACACAGTTTTGTCAGCTCAGATTTATACTGAGCTTTAGGAAAAAGCAGGTCTTGTTCTCTGCGGAGTCTGCAGGCATCTTCTTGATAACAGGCATAACCCAAGGATCTAGACTTTCAATTTCCTTGTTGAGACCCATTCCAGAACTAGGACCAGGTACCCTCGCAGTTGCAGAAACTTTTCTGCATTTATTATTCAGCTTCAAATTGTTCTCAAAGCTCAGGACATTCTCTTCATCCATATTCTTAGATATTGCTAACAGGGGTTTGGCAGCCTCTAATTCGCCTGATAGCCATTTCTGAGAGGCTTGTCCAGCATCAACTGAAGTGGCGGCATCTGATTGGCCAGAGCACCATTTATGAGGGTTATCCTCATTGCTCTTTTTAGTAATACTTTATTTGGTGGCCTTTGGTTGGCCAGAGCACCATTTATAAGGATTTTCATCCTTGTCAATGCATTTGGGGACATCAGACTTGGCTGCACCTGGTTGGCCAGAAATTTTTGTCTGATGGTCCACTCTCTCATTGCTGCATTTAGTAATATTCGATTTGGCAGCATCTGGTTGGCCAGAGCGCCATTTATGAGGATTTACTTCCTCATCAGCCTCACAATTTTTGTTTAGCTTTAAGTTTGAGGCATCTGATTCATCAGATTGCCATTTACAAAAATTGTAGCTATTGTGCCCCTCTCCCTTGTCCTTGATCATCGCCCTAGGGAAGATTAGAGCAATGTGGAGGTCAGGCAACGCCTTGACCGTTACATCACCCCCCCAGATGAGAGCCTCCTCTGATTCCAGAACTCATCCACCTTCTGCGGGCAGTTGCTGCAGTCATCAGCAGTCTGCCAGATGGACTCTTCTACCAGGTAACCTACCCATTTTACT
The DNA here is from genome assembly GCA_022478985.1 of Massospora cicadina. Classification (NCBI taxonomy): domain Eukaryota; kingdom Fungi; phylum Entomophthoromycota; class Entomophthoromycetes; order Entomophthorales; family Entomophthoraceae; genus Massospora; species Massospora cicadina. Next base: position 116,166 of record JAKSZP010014681.1, read on the forward strand.
AGATACCTTTGCTTTTTCTGAGAGATCTTTGTGTCCAGAATTTCCTCCACCTCATACTCAGCCTCTCCTGGGTTTCCCAAGTGGACTGGTTACAGTTTCTCTGGAAGAGGGCCTTTGAACTACTTCAGTTGTGAGACATGCAGTACCAGATGCACGCGAGATCCCTCAGGAAACTTCAGTTTGTACGCCACTTCATTTATCTGGTGGAAAACCTCGAATGGGCCCAGGGCAACTGGTCCAAATTTCCTGCAGCTTGCAGAAACCAAATAATTTTTTGTGTTGATCATCACTAGATTTCCTTCCTTTAGCACTGGGGCCTTGGATTGGTGAGTGTCAGCCTTCTTCTTCTGCGCCTTTATCACTTTTGTTAAATTTGCATGTAGGGTTTTCAGGTTTTCCCTCATTTCTGATGCCAGGTCATTCGCCGCTAGTTTTGGACCTCTGGGGTGGTTTTCCACCATCTTTAGGTGGAACCCATAGTTTGTCATGAAGGGTGACATTCCCGTTGATGAATGTGCTAAGTTATTGTAAGCAAATTGGGCTAGTTTCAGCTAGTCCTTCCAGCGTTCCTGTTGGGTGGTCATGTAGCATTGCAGATACTGCTTGAAGATTTGATTGACTTGTTTCATCTGGCCGTCCGATTGAGGGTGGTAGGCTGAGGATCTGCACAGTTTGATCTGAAGATTTTCGAGTAGGTGTTGCCAGAATTGGGCGATTAATTGTGGGCCTCTATCCAACACTATCTCCTCCAGTAGGCCATGACAAGCAAATACCTCATTCATAAAGATCTCCGCCATGCCCTTTGCTGTGATTTTGGAGTTACATGGAAAAAATTTCGCGTACTTGGTCATTCTGTCTACTACTACCATAACAGCATCATACCCCTTCAATTTTGGAAACCCAGTTATAAATCCACACTCAGTGAGGACCATGGCATTTACGCAATCTGGAGTGGTTTAAGTTTTCCCAAAGGCTTCCGCCTAGCATGCTTGGATTGGGCGCATGTTACACATTTTCAGATATACTCCCTCACGTTGCTTGGCATCCCCACCATGAGTAACTCTGGGCCAAGAGCTCTATCATTTTATCATTCCCAGGGTGTTCCACCAAGGGGTGGTCGTGGAATGCACTTATCACCTCTTCCTGGAGCTCACAGCTGGGCAGCCATGGACGCCCTTTGTGGAGGATAAGGCCCTTCTTTTTGCAGAAATTCCTATGCTGTTCATTCTCTACCTCCTCCTCCAGGTTCTTCCACAGTGTGGCCCATATTTCGAGCTTCGCTGGGTGGCCCAGAGCTTGTCCTTCAGTTCATGGGTGGCATTTTGGATGATGGCGAACACATTTGAGGGCAACATAGTTGCTGTGTTGTATGCATCCAGCTCCTCCCATGGGAAGGACTTTCCTGGGTCCCTGCTTAGGAGATCTGGGATGAAGTTGCTCTCCCCTGGCTTATACACAATCTTGAAATCATAAGGCGCCAGCTCTAGGTGCCACCTGGCCTGGCGCTGGTTCATGCTCTTTGGACTCTTGTAAAATTTGAGGGCGCAGTGGTCCGTTCTGATGGTGAAAGGGTGTCAGGTGTACAGTAGGTGATGCTGCCATTCCTCCAAAGCTGATACAATCGCTAGGAGATCCTTGTCATACACAGGGTAGTTCATCTCAGTGGGCAGCATTTTTCTGCTAAAATAGCTTACAGGATGGTCTACCCCATCTTCCCCCTCTTGCAGCAGAACTGCCCCAATCGTAAAGTTTAAGGCGTCAGTTTCCACTATAAAAGGGCAGTTGGCGTCAGGGTAGGCTAGTACTGGTGCCTTCATGAGGCTCTCCTTGATGGTTTGGAAAGCTTTCACCTCCTCTTCTCCCCAATTGAATGGCACCTGCCCTTTCAAATGGGTTAAGGGTGCTGCTGTCTTGGAGAGGTCTTTTGCAAACCTTCTCAGGAAATTCACCATGCCCAGGAAGCTTCTAACACCAGTTCTATCTTTAGGGGCTGGCCACTCCCTCACTGCCTTCAACTTTTCAGGCATATGGCTGTTCCCTTTTGGAAGACTACGTTCCCCAAGAAGGAGACAGAGTCCTTGTAGAACTCACATTTTGATGGCTTCAAGCGGAGGTTCGCCTTATTGAGAGCCTCCAGAACGCTCAGCACATCGCTTTTTTGATCCTCTTTGGTCTTGGAGAACACAAGGATATCATCCACATATGCCACACAACATTTCCCAATTAGGTTTCCTAGGGCGTTGTCTATGGTACGCTGGAATACTGCTGGGGCATTTTTGAGGCCAAAAGGCATCACCTTGTACTCAAAAACCCCTAAGTGGCACTTGAAAGCCATATACTGTTGTTGTTTTGCAATCACAGGAACTTGGTTGAATGCATCAACAAGGTCCAATTTGGTGAAAACCTGACTACCTGAGATCATCTGAGAGATGTTCTCCATCAATGAAATGGGGTAGGGGTCAGACTTGGTTATTGTGTTCAGCTGCTGGTAATCTGCACATGGGCGGAGATCGTCACTTGCTTTTGGGACTAGGAGTATAGGTGACACCACTGGAGACTTGGAGGGAATGATCATCCCACGCTCTAGCATTTCTTTAACATAAACTTCTAGGGAAGCCTTTGCTTTCAGGTTCAAAGGGTAGACGGGGCAACCCTAGGGAAGCTCAACGTCCTTTTTGAACTTGAAAGTAAAAGGGAAAGGCCCATTTGGGGTTGTTGAGGGAGCTTAGTTCTTCTGGAACAGGTGGGTGTATGTATGAAATTCTTTAGAAATGTCCACACCTGGATCCAGCCCCTATACTGCGTTCACCCCAGGCCTCCCTCCACCAGTGGTGAAAAATCTAGCGCCACTGGAGGTTGGACCTTGGGGTGTAGCATGACCAGGTGCTCCTGTAGTTTGAACTGAGGGGAGAACTTGTGCCACCACTGCATGCCCAGGATTATGGGGTGTGGCAGATTTTTAATAGCACTAAATGATTCTTGGAATGTGAGAGGCCCCTGACGCAGCAGCACCTGGGTTTTGACCTTTCAACTGCCCACCGATTTTGAGGTGTCTGCGAGTGTAATGGCTCCCCTCCACTCCATCTCCAGCTTCATTCCTTTAGCTAACCTGTAATCCAGATAATTGTCCTCTTCTCAGGTGTCTACCAGCACCCAAAGTTGATCCTCCCTCTTCCCCTTTCTTCCCCAAAGATATAACGAGTAGGGGACAGAGAAAAAATGAGGTATTTCCTTTATTGATTGTAGCAATGCGTGCGGGAGTAGGGCGGAAGTTGTAGGGAGGACTGGGGTTGCCCTCTCTGGGGTTCTCAGAGGGGTTCACCCCATTGGCGGAGCTGAAGGGTGATCCTTGTGGGGGCTCCTGCGAGGTGCTGGAGACTGGCTCAGACTCATCTCAGCAGCCATGGAACTTCCCATGTTGTGACACAGGATGGGATTTTGCCTGAGCTAATGCTAGTTGGCCCTCCACCTGGGTTTTGACTGAGATTTCCTCATCGAGGGTGGCTCCTAGGCAAGTGGCAGCCATGGTAGTGAGGATTTCAGGACGGAGATTCTGGAGGAACATCCGCACAATCTGGGTAGAGGTGACCTTGGCTGCCTTAGCCAAAGGGTGGTACACCTGGGCGTACTCCATGACTGACATCTTCCCTTGTGTGAGGTTTAGGAGGGCTGACCACGCTGCGTCTTGGGAGTCATTTGATGTGGCTTCCCTCCTAACCAACTGGAGACATTTATCCAAGGTGGGAGGGAGCACCGACTGGGCTTCAAATAGCTCAGTAAACCAATCTGCCAGGTTTCTGGGCAGGGAGGTCACTATTTGAGCAATCTGGAGTGACACCGGGGTAGTTCCTCCTGAGGCAGTGGTCAGCTGGTCCTGAAGTTTTACATGTGAGAAGGTGGCATGTAGGGTGCTCAGCTCCCATGAAGTGAGAGCTTGTCAAAATTCAGATGCGGGCTGCTCATAATGAGAGTAGATTTAACATGCCCATGGGAGGGAAGGAAATGGGTGACTTCTATTAAGAGGAACAGGAGAGAAAAGCTGACCATCAAAACGTGGTTGGGTGTTTGTACCATGCAGGTAAGGCGCGTTCTGAAGGTTTGTCCATCATATCCAAGGACAAAGACATCATGTTAAATGAGTTTCGTCTAATGTGACGGACAGGATCCCTGAACACTGCCACAAAGCAGTTAGGCAAGAGTGCCCAGGAGAGTGCCCACAAGCAGGATAATCCTGCCATGGAAATATCCCTAATTCAACTATGTGGGAAGCACTTGACTATGAAAGTTTGTGCCACAGTCAGGACTATACTGGAGCTCATCAAGAGGGTCTGACCTCCAGATAGAGCATATAAAGACTCAATGGCCATGTCAAAATCTGGGCTGTGATCCATGTGCAGTTTCCCTTAAAGACTTAATAAAGATGAATTCCAATCTTTAAAAATTTATTATGGATTTTATTAAGTTTAATTATATATTCTAGAAGATGAAACTGCTTTACACAGCTTTGTCAGCTCATATTTATACTAAGCTTATGGAGAAGAGAAGGTCTTTTTCTCCGTGGAGTCTGCAGGCATCTTCTCAATGATAGGCATAACCTGAGGATCTAGACCCTCAATTTCCTTGTTGAGACCTGTTCCAGAACTAGGGCCAGGTACCCTCACAGTTGCAGAAACTTTTCTGCATTTATATTTGGCTTTGAATTGTTCTTAAAGCTCAGGCCATTCTTTTTGTCCATATTCTTAGATATTGCTAACAGGGATTTGGCAGCCTCTGATTCGCCTAATAGCCATTTATGAGAGGCTTTTCCAGCCTCAACTGAAGTGATGGCATCCAATTGGCCAGAGTACCATTTACCAGGTTTATCCTCGTTTCTCTTTTTAGTATTATTTTGTTTGGTGGCAGCTGGTTGGCCAGAGCGCCATTTATAAGGATTTTCATCCTTGTCAATGAATTTGGGGACATCAGACTTGGCAGCACCTGGTTGGCCAAAAAAAATATCCGATGGTCTGCTCCCTCATTGCCACATTTAGTAATATTTGATTTGGCAGCACCTGGTTGGCCAGAGCGCCATTTATAAGAATTTTCTTCCTCATCAGCCTCACAATTTTTGTTTAGCTTCGATTTTGAGGCATCTGATTTTTCATATTGCCATTTATGAAAATTGTAGTTATTGTGCCCCTCTCCCTTGGCCTTGATCATTGATAAGGGAAGATTAGAGCAATGGTGCGGTCAGGCAACGCCTTGACCGTTACAGGAATACCTTAGACTCAATCTGGTCTGATAGAAATTCCTGTTAATTTGAGCTAAACCAATTATCAATTTTATAGGTGATTAATCAAGATAACTCTTTTACCCCCTTCTCAGGTCTAGGCATCAATTCTGTTGTGGGAGTCAAACAGTCAATATGCTTCAAATCATGTCTAATATCCTGATATCTGACATCATCAAAAAATTATATTGGCAGGGGAGTTCAGATGCAAGAATTAGCTATGTATGAAGTTGGTAATTACTTCAGTTTCTAAAGACTAGATTGAGTATTCATTTTTATGTTTATATATTAAAGCATATGGCCCATCTCATATAGAATCTAATTCTTCTCTTTGGTGGTGCTATACAATCTGTGATAGTAAAGACTAAGTCCAAAATCATAAAGGCAGAAGAAGCTTGGCAAGTTGCATTTGCTGCTTGACCTCTCTTGTAACAATCTTGGCTAGTTTCATAATTGCCTCTGATTGTAATTGAATGGTCTTCTGAGCTAATCTTATTAGTGCTTTCTCAGGCTCTTAGGTGCTTTCAATTTTTTTGCAGATTTGGAGCACCTCAAAATTGGTAAATTCTCAACCTCTGTTAGAATCAAGAAAATTCTGATTGAAGCATAAGAATTATTAATACAAAATGAAACTAGCTCCAAGAATAGTAATATTATAAATCCAATTGGCTGTGAAAGTGGAGATAGCAATAAGTTTTGTGAACAAAATGAAAAATGATTAATCATCAAAGAAATATGCTCCTGAAAGGAAATAGTCATTTGAGTAACGTCAAGAAGGAAAAGAATGATTTAGGTGCAGAATGGTGCACCAAAAAGGAAATCAAATGAAACGAAAAGACAGTGCCATCAAATAAACCAGAAATTAAGTTCACAAATGGTAATAGAGGTTTGTACTTCACCAAAGCGCACAGGAGCCACAGAACTTATGACGCCTGATACCAAAGGCTCCACACATTGCTACAGTGCATAAATTTGGTAATTAGAAAAAATAAGTGCCCAAGAGAGAAATAAATTGAAGAAGAGACTGCACCAAGGTTCCTGAAGAAGATATAATATTTTCCCAAACCACTACTCAATCTATCACTCAATTTATTTTAAAGTTTAATTTTTTATTATTTAGTATAAAAATACTAAGTTTTTAAAAAATAACAGTCTATTTCACAGAATCTTAAGTTTGTCCTATATTTGGTTTTTCACTTTAACTAAGTGAAAAGTAGTGACTGCAAGTAACCAGTCCTAGTACACTACAGTTAAAGTCACTCATTCTAAGAAAAGTCTATTTTTGAGGTTAGGCTTGCAAGAAAAGAGGTTGAGATAAGCTCCTTTGGTTCAAGGGAAGATTCCAACGTACACATGATCAATCATAAAAAAGACGCACAGTTGACATGCAAGTGTCAAGTTTACAGCTCTCTCAGGAAGTTAAGACTAGCTGGTTAGTGTCATATCTGTGCAATAGATTACCACTTTCGACGCCTCAACTTCAAAATCCCTAGTGTTAAGTGAGCAGAACCCAAGGCGGAGAGACTGGTGCTCACTACAGGGGTGATGCCAACACACAGTTGAAAAGAGAGAGTTCAGGGAAAAATGGAAATGCCTAGTATTGAGACCATGGAGGTATACCATGGTGAAGAAGCAGCAGGAAGCCTAACCCCAACTGAAAAAGAGATGATTGAGGCAAGGCTGAAAGTGTTGGAAAAAGAAGTAGTGGAGTTGAAATTATGCCTAGATCAGGTTTCAGACACGCTTGATGGGCTCAAGTGGCTAATACCCCAGTGTTAGGGCACATACCATTGACTAAAAAATTGAAACTAATCTGAAGGAACTCGAGGAATGGGTCCAACACCTTGAATCAGAAAATGGAATAAATGTACAAACATTAGATGAGTATAGTGAACGTTTAGACCACCATGTGACTGTTTTGGATGACATTAAAAACTTGAAGGAAATTAAGGATCAACTTCAAGTAAAGCCATAGCCTGCTCAAAAGCCCTTCACTAGAAACCTCACGTTTGGAAACTCCAGTGTTAGCTGCACAGGGAGCAACATCTCCACGACATCAGCAAAGCACTCCAGTAGAGAAAGATCTGAACTTTAAACGCTATTTCAAAACCATGTTCACTTCTGGTGATGGAACAATAGCTGGGTTTTTACAAATGTATAAGAACAGCATGGACAGCGCTACTGACAAGCAGAAGGCTTGTCACGTCCAAGGCTGCATGAGCCACAAAGTACAGGAGATACTCAGAGCCAGTATATGTCCTGGTTTGATCTGAACTGAGGTCAAGGAAATCCTGTTATCAGAATTCAGTAGCACACAGGATGTTAATAATATGAATCAAGGGTTCACATTGATGAAAATGGACAAGATGGAGACAGTCACAAACTATGACGCTCAATAATACCTTTGAGCACAACAACTATGGACAATAGGGTCCTTAGACTTACCCAACGCAAATACTGTCCTACTCACTTACTTAGAGTCAACCCAGCCCTCAAGATTCACATGACGCTTGCAGTCAAAATGGCTGGATCTCTCAAGGCCATCAAGGAAGCTTTACTCAATGTGCAAGGAACTTATAAGATTGAAAACAAACCAATGACTCAAACAACACGCAGAGTTGGAAAAGCGGTGTACGCTACACAGGACAAGAGTGACAAGCCAAAAGACAATAACTTCAAACCAGTTCCATGGTATCAGTGCAAGGAGTTCATGTGCCACAAATGTCACAAGCCTTGTCACTATTTGTGATCTTGTCTGATGAAAGGTGATGAAGAAAACCCCCTTCACGAAAGAGGAAATCCCTGGAGTTGTAAATTGGGTGAACCTACATGTGGAAGGAGAGGACGATCACTAAGATAAAGACTAGATGGATTCCAGTTGTCATGTCTTAGGAGCCCCAAGTACTGTATCTGTACTTGCATTATTATGGGTACATGGATCCATCAATGAGGGGTTGAACACTACATACCTAGCATAAGCAATGAAGCGCACTCAAGTAGTCAATAGTTTAGAGGAAGATGAACAACTTGTAATGGACACCTTCAAGAATATCTGAGAAGACTACTACACTACACACCAAATCAACGTCCAATACACCCAAGCAATTAGAGGAATTTGAAAAAGTTAGCTGTCGACGTGCTTTCAACTGAAAATCCATTTGGGAAGAGTGTAACCAATGTGGAAGTTGTGATACAGCGTGTACATGTACTGGCAGTCCTTGATACTGGTGCCTCGGTCAATATCATGTCCTCAAAGTTGATAAAGAAGCCAAAATTCATGCTGTACATCAACTAACATGTGAGATATCGGACAGAAGGACCTGACACCATGCATGCGTAAGGGGCTTACTCTGCCTTACCCCTACGCTTTGGACGCATGGTACTCACTGTCCCTGTCATGGTCTTGGACAATAACCACTACAATTTCATTATAAGCACACAAGTTTATTGAAGTTCAGAGCAAAGATTTTCTTTGTTAGAAACACTGTGAGTCTGCTAAACTACCAGATGCCCCTTATGTTTAAGGATGAAGATCTGAAATCAAGGAAGCAGCAGACATGTCTAATTATAACTGAGCAATCAATCTACCCGGTGCACTACATACTTCACAAAAAAGATGTGAATCAACTACCTGCTCCAGTGTGCGCCAAAGATGGGCTACCCTTGAGTGCCAATGAGGCAATGGAGATTTGACCAGGAGAAAAAAGAGTTATGCACACCGCCATAAGTGTGAAGACCCCCTCAGAACACTGTACTAAAAATATATACCTAGGAAGGGGTACATGAACAGGAGCTGCAAGTGCTTCCTGGATTCTTTAACTCTAATCACGAGGGTGAAGTGACTATCCTCCTGGGGAACATTACCACACTTAACCTATCCAAATTGAGAAAGGACAGGTTGTGGCATGTGTGAAACTAACCAATTGCTATACCATTGAGTCAGTGCACGCTGTTGGAGGATTAGACAAATTGAGACTTTCTGATGTGACAGAGGAATAAAGGAAAGAGCTGGATGACTTACTGGAAGAGTTTGAAGGTATTTCCAGCCAATGACCAAAAGATTATGGTCTGTGTAAAGGATAGATACACCATATGGATACTGGGTTGGCTATACCTTTCAAATCAAAGCCATATGGCCAATTGAAAATGGAAGAGGATTTCATCACTAAGGAGCTTCAAAAACTTACAGATGCTGGCTTGTTGAGACCCTCAAAGAGTCCATGGGCATTGCCACTCCTGTTGGTGCGCAATAAAGATAGATTGCACAGGGTGGTCATAGACTATCATTTCTTAAATGAAATTATGAAAAAAAGATTCTTACCCTCTCCTAAGAATTGATGACGCATTGAAACAGTTGGGTGGTTCAAATTACTTTTTGGCAATGAACCTGGCCAGTGGGTACTGACAGATGGAACTGTCGCCAAAAGACCAGGAAAAGTGCGCCTTGATCAGCAGCCAAGGCTTGTTTGAACCAACCAGGATGCCACAAGGGCTGTGCAACGCCCCAGCAACCTTTCAACGTTCCATGGGCCGAATATTTGGAGAACTGAAGATGACGAGTGTCCTAATCTATCTGGATGATATAACTGTATTCAGTAGAACGTTCAGAGAGCGTATTGAGCACCTTTGAGAGGGGTTCATGTGGTTGAGAGAATCAAATCTCAAACTGAAATAGAGCAAGTGCATCTTTCACAAGAAGAAACTCGAGCTCTTGGGACATGAGATCAGTGCCCAGGGGATTTGACCTCAAGAAGGAAAGGTGAAGGCAATAACTGAAATGGAGCGTCCAAAGAGTATGAGGTATGTCCAGGTGTTCCTGGGCATGATTAGCTACTACAGGCAGTTCATCCCACATTTTGCAACTTGGCTACTCCCTGAAGTACCTACTGAACAAGGATTTTAAGTTTGAGTGTGGACTAGAGCAAGACCAAGCCTTTGAGGATCTGAAAAAGAAGTTAGTAGAGGCACCAACCCTAACATACCCAGACTCTAACAAAACCTTCTACCTATACACCAATGCTAGCAATGTAGGACTCAGTGTGACACTAGCACAACTAAACGAGGAGGGGATTGACCATCCCATTTAATAATATTTAAAGTATTTACCAAAGAGGAAAGAAACTACATTGTTAGAAAGCATGAATGTCTTGCAGTGATTAGAGCATTGAAGCATTTCAGGCCATACCTATATATGGAGTTCACTTCAAATTTTTTCTGGACCATGCATCCTTACTCTGGCTCAGAAACATAGAGGATCCTGATGGGAGACTAGCCAGATTAGCTGTTCAGCTTCAAGGATATGACTTTTAAATTATACACAGGGCTGGAAGCAACCACCCAAACGCAGATGGGCTCTAAATTGCCTGTGTTCCTTTTATGTGTGCATGAGAGAGATTGACTTTACAACCTGATTGGATTACCTGAAGAGGAATGGGAATAAGAAACCGAAGAAGTCAAGTCAGTTTTAAGAAGACGTTCAAAGAAAACGCAGAGTATATGGAAAACTCCAGAAGTTTTTTAAGGGGAAATGATATCCATATGTATGACCTAGCAATCAAATGGAAGTAGTGATGGAGGCACACAAACACGTGGGACATGGAAGGTTTCAAAAGCCCTGGATTATCTCAAGGACTAGTTCTATTGGGAAATTATGACTGACGAGGTGCACCAAGCCTTGGAGATGTGTGCACCAAGTTCAAGCTTTAGACCTTTGGAAAAGAAGTTTGAGTTTACACCAATCCCACCATCTTTGCCTTTTCACAATGTATCTATCGATGTGGTAGGACCACTACCAACTGCCTCAAGTGGCACAAGTTTATTATAGTAGCAATTGACCACTTCACAAAGTGGATGGAGGCAGCGGCAATCAAGACAAACACTGCAGGGACTACCGCCCAATTCCTTTACAATAAGATTATCACAAGACATTGTTGTCCCCAGATCTTGCTATTGGATAATGGGAAGAACTTCATCTCTGAAGTAGTGAGAAAACTTATGGATTTGGTAGTGGTGAAACAGCTGTTCACTACCCCCTATACACCATCATTAAACAGAAGTGTGGAACAAGTAAATGGGATACTAGCCAGGATCCTCAGGAAGATAGCAGCTAACTACAAATTGAAGTGGGATATCCTCTTACCATCCGCACTGTTTCCTTGCTGACTTAGCCACCACAGGATCATTGTGATGTCTCTTTTCAAGGCGCTCTATAGGAGAGAAACCGCCTTACCTACCCTGTTGGCTCTTATAATTGCTGCAGATTGAAAGAACTTACCCCCTGGGAACTATCAGCAATAGTTGGCTGATGAGCTCATATGCATACAACTAGAAGACAGGTAGAACATCGAGCACAGTATTCCACAAGGACAGAAAGATAGTCAGAGACGTGCCAAACTGCCAAAATTCAGAGTCAACAATAAACTATTGTTTTACCACATCCGTGGAAGCCATCCTGAGAAGCTTTAAGCCATCTGGACAGGACCATTGACTGTTGTAGGAATCCAGCTATTTGGGTGCTCGCTGGTGCTAACGCCGCTGGATCCAACAAAGATTTTTAAATAAAAAATAAAATATATGCTACTATAAAATTGGGTTTTTTTTTACAATTTCATTAGGAGCACGAGGGTAAGCAAAAAGTAATATTTCCGCTTTTTAACTATTTATATTTATACTACTATCAAAAGTTGGAGGGAAATTGGGAAGAAATTTGGAAAAGCCTCAATGCTTCCAATCTAGATAATATGCTGAAATAGCATATCACAACTCAGTAACATGCATCAGGGCAGAGGAGCAAAAGAAGAGAAATTGGTATATGCCAGAACATGCCCATAAGGTAACGTTCTTATGAACTTGAGCCAATCACCACCTGATTAAATTTCTTGCACCTTGGGGGACCCCCACCAAGCCTATAAAAGGGGGGGGTCCCCATGTAGGTGCGCTAGAGGACTTTGTTGGGGTCAGGGGAGGGCCATCTGATGATTGCCCTGAAGTCTGTGGTGAGGTTGGAGTAATCTGACTGGTGGATTTTACTTTTGATTCCCATAGAGGTTTTGAACTCGTGTTACCCTATTAATGGGGTTCCACTGAGAGTTGGCCAGGGACTTTTGTCCGATTTCTCCAATAACCTTGTCATTGTTAATTTTAGAATCGCTTGTAATATCCTCAGATAATTGCAAATGGCTGATATTACCCTTTTTCAGCTGAACTCGACCTAAAACATTCTTCTTGTTCAGCTGTGAGGGCAAATTTCTGACAACTGTACTGGCCAAGAGGGGCCATGAATACTCCATCTGAGATGATGCCACCAATATTGTGTTCAACAGGGTCCACACAAGACACCTCAGATCTTATCCTCAGTCTCATCTTGGAAGGGGTGGTGTCACAGATTTGGTGCACTGTAAAATTGGTAAATCCTCAACCTCTTGTAGAATTAAGGAAATTCTGATCAAAGTGCAAGAATTATTAACACAAAATGATTCAAGCTCTGAAAATGGTAATATTATAAATCAATTGGCCGCATAAGTGGAGATAGCAATAATGTTATAGATTAAATGACAAATGATTCAATCATTAAGAAATATGCTCCCAAAAAGGAAATAGTCATTTGAGTAACGTCAATAAGGAAAATAATGTTTAAGGTGCAGAATGATGCACCAAAAAGAAAATCAAATGAAACAAAAAGACAGTGCCATCAAACAAACCAGAAATTAAGTTCACAAATGGTAACAAAGGTTTGGACTCCACCAAAGTGAACAGGAGACATGGAACTGATGACCTTGATACCAAAGGCCCCACCCACTTCTGAAGTACATGAATTTGGGAATAAGAAAAAATAAGTGCCCAAAAGAGAAATAAAGTGATGAAGAGACTGCACCAAGGTTCCTGAAGAAGATATATTATTTTCCCAAACCACTACTCAATCTATCACTCAATTTATTTTAAAGTTTAATTTTTTATTATTTAGTATAAAAATACTAAGTTTTTATTATAAATAACAGTCTAAAACAGAATCTTAAGTTTGTCCTATATTTGGTTTTTCACTTTAACTAAGTGAAAAGTAGTGACTGCAAGTAATCAGTCTCGAGTACACTACATTAAAGACACTCATTTTGAGAAGGACTCCTTGTAAGGTTAGGCTTGCAAGGAAAGAGGTTGAAATAAGCTCCTTTGGGTCAAGGGAAGATTCCAACGTGAACAGGATTTATCTTAAAGAAGACGCACAGTTGGCATGCAAGTGTTAAGTTTACAGCTCTCAGGAACTTTAAGCCTATTTGGTTAGTGTCAGATCTGTGCAATAGACCAACCTTTTTGACGCCCCAAGTTCCAAATTCCTAGAGTTAAGCGATCAGAACCCAAGGCGGTAAGAAATGGTAACTTTGCAAACTAATAGAGCTGGAATTTCAGGTTCTCTTCCATATAAACCTTGTAGGGTGACATTTTGATAATCAATGGAAAATTATCTTATAAACCATAAACGCACTTGGGAGATATTGGTCTAAGTGTTATGCATCAGTCATAGCTATCTTCTGTAGTATTGACACTAGTGTTCTATTCACTCTTTAAACATTCCCATTATTTGATGGGTTGTAGGGTGCTGGTATTAGTTGTTGAGTTTCCATGATGGTAGCTAAGATCCCACAACTCTTAAAGTATATCTCTTCCCATTATTGGATAGCAGTTTTGTGGACAACCGTTTCTGGTAAATATTTTGATATTTAAAGTTAGCAGTAGCCTTGGCGGTCTATGCAAGAATGGTGATTGCTTTGACCCACTTTGTGAAATGATCAATCCCTATAAGGATATATTGATTTCCTCCTGTGGATTCAGGTAGTGGACCCATGACATCTGAACTGATGATATGAAATGGCTGCTTAGGGGCCATGGGCTGATACTTGTACTTGACCTTATTCAGCATCTGCTTTTTACAAGTTATGCAAGAATTTAAGACTTACACTACAGAATCTAATATTTCTTTCCAATAATAGCATCCTTGATCCATTTTAAGTGTTGGATTTTTAACAAGGTAATATTCCTCACATATTAATGAAATCAGTGTAATAATTAGCCAAGGATGATTACCAACTATTTTACTAGTTTCAAGTTTGTTATTTAATGATAATGCCCCAATTTGTGCTCCCCATTTGGTTGGGTTGAGCTTTCTTGATCAGCAGGATCAAGAAAGTATCAGGGATTGTCCCCAATAGGGAATTGGTGGGTCTCAACACCGGTGACTTATACTGAAGATGTCAAACCAATTAAGATTTATTAAATAAGTTAAAAACACTATTTTGACTTTACAGGAGTATTGGGAATAATCCCCAACAGCTTTTGTTTAAATTTGACACTGGCGCCTTATGCTAAGGATGGTGATATATTTAAATTAATTTGGAATATGAAGAATTGAGGATTGACATAATCATGGACATTTGAGGATGATGAGTTTCACCAGTTAGACAGCAGAAAAATGCTAAGCGGGGAGAATCTCCAGTGAGTGCTGATGATGGTGGTGGCAATAGATGCTGATGATGTGGACAGGCAGGAAATGCCTATAAATAGTTTGATCTCCCTCTTAGTAAAATATCTTATCTTTTATTTGCCTGACTTTATTAAGCTTTCAGTAGACTGAGGTTAGCTTAGATGATAGAGGTAGGACTCAAGATCACCAGAGGGTAGGTGCTAGGATATAACATTTGGAGTGGTTGATGCAACCAACTCCCAACCTTGGACTGGATGGAAACCCCATGGGAACTTGGGCAACTAGAAGAAACAAAGATGAACTGTAAGGATTGAAGGGGAGAAACCCCAATGGAGTCAATAGAGGCTGCTGAACCACAATCATTGACAAGTACCATGAGAGGACCTCTGAGACTTAATGAGTAGTCAAGTTTTTAAAGAAGTTTTTGGTCTTCTGGGTAGGTGGATTGCCCTACAAATTTATAAGGAAAGGTCACTAATGATGGTGAAAGAGAAAGGGCCAGAAGTCTTCATACTATTTGGCCTGGCTCACTAATGGAGTCACCTATTATTAAGAATGAAAAATTCTCAACAATGGTGCTCACTACAGAGGGCTATGTTAGTGTGTTGTTTGATTATCTTGAGGTTTAGTTAAGAGGTGGCAAAAGCCACTAAATCTGTTTTTTGTGGGAGGATGCCACCAGCGGAACCTCATCCTCAACAATTTAATTTACAACGCCTCCTGGAAGTAGGAGATAGGACCAGGAACCTCCCAACCATTGCGTTGATGTTGTTTTGAACCATTGAAAATGGTGGAGAAATGCTTAAGGAATATCATCCAGTTAAGTTGGGTGATATGTTGACTTTTTAACCAGGTGATATTCCTCACATATTAACAAAATTAGTGTAATAATTAGTTGAGGACAATTGCCAACTAATTTACTAGCTTCAAGTTTATTATTTAAGATGACACCCCAATTTGTGCTCCCCTTTC